>SJYC01047746.1:0-46288 GCA_006408675.1 Madoqua kirkii | reverse complement strand
ATTATATGGAATGTGCCCCCAAATTTAATAAGAACAAAGAATGATGATGATTAGAGCATGAATTAAAATTATACACATAGATTATATATTTATCTACATAGAAAACACAAGAAAGTCACCAGAAAACACTAGAATAGAAGGGTGCTAGATATAAAATCTACATGCAAAAATAAATAGCATTATTTTGAGAAACAATATAAATTAGAAATTTTAATAAGGAAAAAAGAGAACATTCATGAGAAATAAACACTGTAAAACATCTAGGAATAAACTAATGAGAATGTGTAGAACATTTATGGAGAAAATCACATCTATATAAGAAATTTTAAACTTAATGTAAGATTTTAAATATATTGATCATATTTATAGTAATATATGGAGAAGGCAAAGGCACCCCACTCCAGTACTCTTGCTTGGAAAATCCCATGGACGGAGGAGCCTGGTAGGCTGCAGTCCATGAGGTCGCTGAGAGTTGGACACGACTCAGTGACTTCACTTTCACTTTTCACTTTCATGCATTGGAGAAGGAAATGGCAACCCACTCCAGTGTTCTTGCCTGGAGAATCCCAGGGATGGGGGAGCCTGGTGGACTGCCGTCTTTGGGGTCGCACAGAGTCAGACACGACTGAAGCGACTTAGTAGCAGTAGCAGCAGCAGCAGCAGCAGCATTATATGTTAATATATTAATATAAGAATTTATGTTTAAATTCTTGAATAAATGGAGAAAGAAGACATTATGGTAAGACTCAATGTTATTAAAAAATTAAGCAAACTCCCAGCAGTTTTTAGGGCACTGTAACTTATTTTAAAATTTCAATACAAGAGCACAACAACAAAAGAGACACAGAGGTAGGTATAGAACAGACTTTTGGCCTCTGAGGGAGAGGGAGAGGGTGGGATGATTTGGGAGAATGGCATTGAAACATGTAATACTATCATGTAAGAAATGAAGTGCCAGTCTATGTTCGATACAGGATGCGTGGAGCTGGAGCACGGGGCTGGAGCACGGGGATGATCCAAACAGATGATATGGGGTGGGAGGTGGGAGGGTGTTTCAGGATTGGGAGCTCGTATACACCTGTGGCTGATTCATGTCAATGTATGGCAAAACCAATACAGTATTGTAACACAGAATAAAGTAAAAATAAAATTAAAAAAAATCACACCTCAAAAAAAAAGAACAACAGTACATGAATAATTAAGATAATTTTTTAAAGAATGGCAAAGAAGAAAACTGGTCAAAATATACTGAACATCTGCATTAAAGTAGATACTTATGCCATGATACACAAATAAACTGGTAGATAAGATTAAACAACCCTGGGCACAATTCTCTTTGACATCTCAAACTTAACAAATACAAAACTGAACCCCTCATCTATCCCTCCCTGTTCCTAATCCTAAACCCATTCTTCCCCCATCTCCCCCTTTTCCACTGACAAACACTCTTTGGAATTTGTTTACCACAGGAGGAAAAGTGGTTTCACCCATTTCCCTAAGATTCAATTTTTTGCTCCTCCATAGACAGAGATGCACCAAGACATTCCCTGAAATCATACTAAAATAGCCAGGAGTAAATAGGCCTATGGGAAAAACTAAAACCTCTTTCTTGCCCTTTTCCCTATAACGACAGAGGTCCTTTGAGTCCTGATTTCTGTGGGGCCTTTGATTTTATGGGCTTCTCTTGAGAGGCAAGAAAATGCAGCAGCATTTAACATCCACAAACAAAAGAAATCAATGCCGTCCCTATTTTTTCAAGGAGCACTAAAGCAGCAAGGAACACAAACTACTGGGCTCTGTGTGGGGCAGCAAAGGGCTGTCCTGATTTCTGTGGGGCCTTTGATTTTATGGGCTTCTCTTGAGAGGCAAGAAAATGCAGCAGCATTTAACATCCACAAACAAAAGAAATCAATGCCGTCCCTATTTTTTCAAGGAGCACTAAAGCAGCAAGGAACACAAACTACTGGGCTCTGTGTGGGGCAGCAAAGGGCATCCAGTTTCCTCATGGAATCCCTTAGTGCTCTTCATGTAACTTAGCACCCCTATATCCCTTCTCCAACACCACAGTTCAAAAACATCAATTCTTCAGTGCTCAGCTTTCTTTATAGTCCAACTCACATCCATACATGACCACTGGAAAAACCATAGCCTTGACTAGATAAACCTTTGTTGACAAAGTAACATCTCTGCTTTTTAATATGCTGTCTAGGCTAGTCATAACTTTCCTTCAAAGGAGTAAGCATCCCTTGGACTGCAAGGAGATCCAACCAGTCCATCCAAAAGGAGATCAGTCCTGGGTGTTCACTGGAAAGACTGATGTTGCAGCTGAAACTCCAGTACTTTGGCCACCTGCTGCGAAGAGCTGACTCATTTGAAAAGACCCTGATACTGGGGAAGATTGAAGGCAGGAGAAGGGGACAACAGAGGATGAGATAGCTGGATGGCATCACCAACTCAATGGACATGGATTTGGGTAGACTCCAGCAGTTGGTGATGGACAGGGAGGCTTGGCATGCTGTGGTTCATGGGGTCGCAAAAAGTTGGACACGACTGAGCAACTGAACTGAACTGATACCCCTTCTAATACGCCTGGTCAAAAGTATTAGCTCTGCCTCCGGCAGGTAACAATAAAAATCAACTCAAAGTGAATTAAGTGCACAGGCTTGTCCTCTCCACTCCTCCTTCCCTAGCACTTAACCCTAGCTCTCAGCTAGAGCTAACCAGTTCTCAAATAATTTGGTGATTCATCTTTCTCCAGGGAAATTATAAGTCAATTTAGGGTGCAGCTTTCCCCCAGACTGGGAAAAAAAAAAAGAAAGAAAAAGGCTAATACCACCAAGCCTGACTTCCACAGCTCACCAGTGAGAATAAATGATTTGCTCCAGGATTTGCTACTAGAGGCAGAAAGATGCTTTTCAGAATTTCAGCTATGCCATTCCTAATTAAAGGTGTAAGTGATCTGCTCATTTGTGTGAAAAAGAAGAGAGAAGGGAGTGAGCGCAGGTGCACAGCAGGAGGAAAAAGATAGGGCCACAGAATCTGAAGCAGGGTGCTCAGTGCAGTGACACAGAACGTCTCATCTGTTCCTAAATCAAAGGGAAAAAGTGGTTCTGAAGCCCAGCTCCCATGGGGCTGTGGATGAAACTGCAACCTCAGGAAGTGAACAGGCTGTCAAAACGTGTAGCTAGCAGGATGCAAGATGTCTGGTTCCACACCTGCATCAACACCCACCAGCTTCAGTGGCAACAGTAACTGACAAGGACAGTCCCCGTGAACACCCAAAGGTTTCTCCCCAATCTGTGCCCATTTTCCCACTGCACTATTGCATGCAAGTTATTTATTTGTTCTGCAAATAAATAACCAACTTCTACATACCTATTGCTATACTGCCTTCTGAGAAACAAAGACAAGGTATCAGACTTCCCCAATAGCTCAAGTGATAAAGAATCTGCCTGCCAATGTAGGAGATGGGATTCAATCCCTGGGTCGGGAAGTTCCTGTGGAGAAGGAAATGGCAACCCACTCCAGTATTCTTACCTGGGAAATTCCAAGGACAGAGGAGCCTGTGAGGCTACAGTCCCTGGGGTCACAATGAGTTGGACATGACTGAGCACACAAGCATATTTTAGTTGATTTAAGTATTATTTAGTTCCAGGTTCCCTGGTGGCTCAGATGGTAAAGCGTCTGTCTACAATGCAGGAGACCCAGGTTCGATCCCTGGGTCGGGAAGATCCGCTGGAGAAGGAAATGGCAATCTATTCCAGTACTATTGCCTAGAAAATCCCATGGACAGAGGAGCCTGGTAGGTTACAGTCCATGGAGTCGCAAAGAGTCAGACACGACTGAGCGACTTCACTTACTTACTTACAAAACATAGTGGCTTTCCTCGTAGCTCAGCCAGTAAAGAATCTGCCTGAGATATAGGAGACCACACAGGGTTTGATTCCTAGGTTGGGAAGATCCCCTAGAGAAGGAATAGGCTACCCACTCCAGTATTCTTGGGCTTCCCTAGTGGCTCAGATAGCAAAGAATCTGCCTGTAATGCAAGAGACCTGGTTTCGACCCCTAGGTTGGGAAAATCCCCTGGAGGAGGGCATGGCAACCCACTCCAATATTCTTGCCTGGAGAATCCCCACAGACAGAGGAGCCTGGTGGGCTCTAGTCCGTGGGGTCAAGAGTCAGATGTGACTGAGCGACTAAGCACAGCACACCTACAGCAGTGATTCTTCAGTATTTTTATAGATTATCCACATAAAGTTATTACAAACAGTGTACCAGTTCAGTCGCTCAGTTATGTCCGACTCTTTGCGACCCCATGAATTGCAGCACAACAGGCCTCCCTGTCCTTCACCAGCTCCCGGAGTTCACTCAAACTCACGTTCATTGAGTCGGTTGATGCTATACGAAATACTTAACAGTGTATACGCTATACAAAATACTCTTGTTGCTTATCTATTATATTCATAGTAGTTTGTACCTCTTAATCTAATACCTATATCTTGCCTCTCCCTGCTTCCCTCTCCCCACTGGTAACCAGTGTATCTGTGAGTGTATTTCTATTTTAAATACATTATTTTTTAGACTCCACATATGAGGGATAACCTACAGTATTTGTCTTTCTCTGTCTGACTTATTTCACTTAGCATGATATTCTATAGGTTCACCCGTAGGAACCTAATGTTGCAAATGCATTTCATCTTTTAGGGCTAAATAATATTCCACTGCATAGACCACAACTTCTTTATCCATTTATCTGTTGACAGATGTTGGCAATTGTAAATAATGCTGCTCTTAACACTGGAATGCATGTATCATTTTAAAATAATCATGTTTTCATTTTCTTCAGATAAATACTCAAGAGTAAAACTGTTAGATCATATAGTACTTCTATCACAAGTTTTTTAGGAACTTCCATATATTTTTCCATAGTGATTATACCAATTTCCAATCCAACCAACAGTGTAAAAGGACTCCCCCTCACCACACCCTTGCCAACATTTGTTATTTGTGGTCTTTTGATGATAGCAGATCTTTTCAAGTGCCTATGGGCCATCTGTGTGTCTTCTTTGGAGAAATGTCTAGTTGGGTCTTCTGACCATTTTGAATTGGTTTTTTTATTTGGTATTGAATTGCATGAGCCATTTATGTGCTCTGGGTATTAACCTCTTATTGATCATGTCATTGCAAGTATTTCCTCTCAGTCTGTATATTGTCTTTCATTTTGTTGATGGTTTCTTTGGCTGCACAAAAGCTTTTAAGTTTAATTAGGTCTTATTTGGGTTTTTTGTTGTTTCTCTTTGTTTCTGCTTTTATTTTTCTTTAGGAGACAGATTTAAAAAACTGTTATAATTTACATTAAAGAGCAGTATACCTATGCTCTCTTCTGGGAGGTTCATTATTTCTGATCTTATATTTAGGTCTTTTATTTTCTTCTGGTATTGAACCCTTTATCATGATATAATGCTCTCTTTGTTTTTTTATAGATTTTGTTTAAAAGTTAACTTTGTTCTATATGAGTATTACTACCTCGATTACTCATCATTTCTGTTTGCGTGAGACATCTTCTCCCATCCCTTCACTTTCAGTCTGTGTGCCTCTAGCTCCAAAATGTGTGTCTCACAAGCAGTAAATAGATGAGTCCCATTTTTTTTAATCCAATTGGTCATCTTGCATCTTTTGATTGGAGCATTCAGTTCACTGACACTCAAGTATCGGCTGAGCCCTCCCCTTGGCCACTGCCACCCCTGCCCTGGTTTGGAGCTGTGCTGCAGGGCAGGCTGGGTGCCCGCTGTATGGCTAGAACCACTCACTCCATGTAATCTCCTTTTCTCTGAGTCCCCTCCTAGGGGCAGCGGTCCCATGTAATCCCGTCTCTTCCCTTCCCATCTGATTCTGTGGATCTTTTCTATAGTCTTGGTTGTACAGGAATGCCTCTGTCAGCTTCCAGTTAATTTTCAGGGAGAATTTTTCCACATCTAGATGTGTTTCCAGTGTGTTCATAGGGGGAAGGTGAGACCCACATTCTCCTCCTCTGCCATCCTAACCTCTTCCCTCCGGTTACTATTTACTTCATCCTGTTTCTCCAGCAGGATGACAGGGACCTCGTCTACCTCGCTCATCACTGTATTCCTGATAAGAGACTGCCTGGAAGACAGGTGGTACCAAATGAATAAGTAAATGCATAGTCCTTTTCCTCCTGTCATTGACAATATAAGTCAAACATACAAATGTAACTGAAAATTACTTAAATGCATAAATATTGAAGTCACTCAGTTCTGATTCTGAATTATAAATTTGGTATATGAATTCAATATTGTACTCAATTATTTCTGTATGTTGGCATCTTTGGACATTATAGAATCTTTAGATAAAAGAACTCCTTTAGATAACTTTATAAAAAAAAAAAAAAAGCAGTGCCCCAAAGGGTGGTTTTCCTTGCCATGTGTAACCATGGATGCACATTATCAAGCAAGTAAGTGACCTTCTAACAGAACAGTAATTGGGCAAAGCCCATCCTCATGTGAATATGAAAGAAAGAAGTCAAATTCTAATGAGGTAGACCAAAGGATAGATTCAGAGAGTTCATTCTAGAAGGAATCATCTGACACCACCACCCAAGAACACACCTGACCCAATTCCTCAGATTGCAAGATCAGACTCACCCTCAAAAATCCTGAGTGACGAGACCTGGGCTTGCAGAGACTGGGCTCACATGGCAAACCCAGCGGCCTCTCCATTACTCCAAAGTATGAAGCAAGGTTAGCAGGGGAACCTGTTGTCTCCTTTGCTATGTCAGAGACGCTTTCGGTGTACTTGTGAGCAGGGAAGATGGGGAAGAAAACACAAACATAAGGAGGAAGCGGAGTAGGAGGGGGAATCAGTCCCATTTCAGGCTGCATGTACTTGCTGGGGAATTGCTGAGGTGTTTCTCTTTGTTTAGAAGGAAGAAATCGATGCTTGTATCTAAACTCTAGCCTAATTAGAAGCCACAACAGGCAGAATCTCTAAAGCTTTTCAGCTCTGAAAAGAAAAAACATCACATTATCACTCCGCAAAATGGAGTCATTAATACCCAGTAAAACACAGAAACTGTGAAAAAGACTGTGAAGCAAGCAGCCACCAACATTTAGCAGGAATGAAGAAAAAACCCAGGTAGCAGTGTCCAGGGGTTAAAACGAATAAATTCTGCCCCAAAACAGAGTCACCTAATTTTCTCCCTAAATTACAAATCCAATAGACTAGAAACAAGTGCTAGGTATGAGTAGTGGGGGAGGGAACATGTAGAAAAACTTTGAATCAGAGTCTAGGCCTTTACAGCGAAATGAATGTAAATTAATTCAGTCATAGGTGGTAAGTTCAGCACTTTAGCGCAGTGAATGTGTGCTAATGAAGAAAAAAGATGCCATCAAGGATTTGCTTCTCTGCTTTGTACAGAGAAAAGCTCTGCTTTCCTGGCGGATACGTGGGAGGCTAACCAAGTCAGCCTGTCTCCTGCATGCGGGCACTTGACCACCAGAGAGATCATCTTAGAATGAAGGAGTCTCTCTACAAACCCACCTGTGACCTGAGAACACCACAAAGCACACATCCTACCATCTTTGGCTTTCCTTGTGGGTAAGGTGGGACTTCCCTGGTGGCTCAGATGAGCAAGAATCTGCCTGCAATGCAGGAGACGGAGACACGGGTTCAATCCCTGGGTCAGGAAGATTCCCTGTAGAAGGGAATGGTCACCTACTTCAAATATTCTTGGGCGTCCCTGGTGGCTCAGCTGGTAAAGAATCCACCTGGAATGCGGGAGACCTAGGTTTGATCCCTGGGTTGGGAAGATCTCCTGAATAAGATCCCACTCCAGCATTCTGGCCTGGAGAATTCCATGAATAGAGGAGCCTGGCGGGCTCCAGTCCGTGGGGTCACAAAGAATCGGACAAAACTGAGCTACTGACTGAGCAATCAACACACTAATGGATGAGGTACAATGTATCCTGTTACGAATGCACTAGGACTCTAGAATCAGAAGGCAGGAATGAATCCGGAGCCCATCTCTTACTAGCTGCGCAACCTTGAGCAAGCTGCTTAATCTCTTTTCATTCCAGCCAGCTGTCTTCAAAGTGTACATAAATTACACTGAATACTTTATGGTGTCATTGAGAGTATTAAAGGCAGCCATGAGAAAGCATTATAGTGTATAAAGAAAGAGCTATAAAAATTCATAGGCTTATGATAATTCTGTCTTGGCCATCCAAGTTTCATCAATTCCAAACAAATCTGGTAAAATCTGGACACTCAGAAAAAGGAAACAGGATCTAATACAGAATCTAAAATAAAGAAATGCAAGAGAACTTTGCTGCACTGATGAATGCTTACTGGACAAAGTTCAAAGGTTTAAACATCTTTATCCCAGCCCAGGCTCTGGACAACGATCCATCAGCCTCCTCAGTTCTGCAGCCACTCACAGCTCTAAGCTGTGCCCTTGGATGCCTACATCACATCTAGGAGGGTTATGGACAGAAAAACGCCAGCAGCGACAACTGGGCCGCAACAAAGAGAGGACAGAGAAACTGTGGCACCACAGCACACGCACGCTCTGAACCAGGGCCATTACCCTTTGCAGAGAAAGACACCATGCTCTAACACCAGGTAAGGACCACACCTGGCCACCTTCAGCTTTGACAGCATCACGTCCAACAATATGGCACCCATGGCAAAGGCAAAACTTCTCTTACCTGGCCCCAGACTGTTACTGAAATCTCTGAAGGGCAATTTCTCAGTTTAATTAAGGATCTGAAGCCAGCCTTATTTCCTTTTTGCCTTCGGGAGGCACTACTGAACTCAGACCAAGACTGACATCAAGGATAAATGCTCATCATTAGCCCCCGTCCCCTTCTCCCACTCCCGCTTGATCATCCCCTGACACCTGGAACTCATCAGCAAACCAGACTCACCGCCTCTGCAAATGCAGTTCCCTCTGCCAGGGCTCCCCTGCTGGATCAGTCAGTAAACAAATCTGCCTGCCTTGCGGGAGACCTGGGCTAGATCCCTGGGTCAGGAAGATCCCCTGGAGAGGGAAACGGCAAGGTACTCTAGTATTCTTGCCTGAAGAATCCCACAGACACAGGAGTCTAGCGGGCTGCAGTCACAAGACTGGACACAAGAGTTGGGCATGACTGAGGGACTAAGTCACCACCCACCTGCCAGGTACAGACTTTCTCCACTTTCTGCCTGTTCAGGCCCAGAGGCAATCATTTCCGGCGCTCTTCATTCCTTTATGTAGACCCATATTTCCACCCAGTACCATTTTTTTTTTTGGTCTGAAGGGCTTCTGTTTACACTTTTTATAGTGCTGGTCTATAGGTAATGACTTTCAGATTTTATGTATCCTAAATGTCTTTATTTCACCTTTATTTTTGAAAGCCACTTTTGCTGGATACAGAATTCTAGGCTGGTAGGACTTGCTTCCTTCCCCTCTCCTTTTTGACCCTCCTTTTTACTGCTTTACAGTAGTCTTGGCTATATGCCTCTCTATTGTCTTCTACTTGTATTGTTTCCAGTGAAAAATCTGATCTTCATTCCCTGATATGCAACGTGTTTTTCTCTATGGCTGAATTTGAGTTTCCTGCATAACTGATTTTGAGCAATTTGATTGTGCCCTGGAACAGGTCATTTCCCCCATATTTCTGGTACTTGGGACTTCCTGGGCTCTTGGATCTGTGAATTCACAGTTTTCATCAAGTTTGGAAAATTTTAAGCCATTATTTCTTCAAATACTGCCTCTGTCCCTTCCTTTCAAGGACTCCAATTATGTGCATATTAGCCCCTTGATGTTGTGCCATAGCTCATTGCTGTTTTGTTCATTTTTTTAAGCTCTGAATTGGATAGCTTTTGTTGCCGTGTCTTAAAGTTCATTAATCTTTTCTTGCATAGTTTCTAGTGTCTACTTGTACCATTAATCTGATCCACTGCATTTTTAAACATCAGACATTGTACTTTTCAATTCTAGAAGCTTGATCCAGATCAAAAAAAGACAATCTTCCATGTCTCAACCTTTGTAACTTATGTGATATAATTAGAATAGCTAATTTAGTGTCTTTGTCTACCAGTTCTAACATTTGTATCAGATCTGGGTCAGGTTTGATTAATTGATTTTTCTTCTCATCATGAATTCTACTTTCTTAATTTTTTATCTTTATGAAAAAGTAGGAGAATTCTAGAAAAACATCTACTTCTGCTTCATTGACTATGCTAAAGCCTTCACTGTGTAGATCACAACAAACTGGAGAATTCTTTAAGAGATGGGAATACCAGACCACCTATCTACACCTCCTGAGAAACCTATATGCAGGTCAAGAGGCAACAGTTAGAACCAGGCATGGAACAATGGACTGGTTCGAGATTGGAAAAGGAGTTATGTCAAGACTATATATTGTCACCCTGCTTATTTAACTTACATGCTGAGTTCAGTTCAGTAACTCAGTCATGTCCGACTCTTTGCAACCCCACGGACTGCAGCATGTCAGGCCTCCCTGTTCATTACCAACTCCCAGAGTCTACTCAAACTCATGTCCATTGAGTCAGTGAGGCCATCCAATCATCTCATCCTCTTTCGTCCCTTCTCCTCCTGCCTTCAAACTTACCCAGCATCAGGGTCTTTTCTAATGAGTCAGTTCTTTGCATCAGGTGGCCAAAGTATTGGAGTTTCAGCTTCAGCATCAGTCCTTCCATGAATATTCAGGACTGATTTCCTTTAGTATGGACTGGTTGGATCTCCTTGCAGTCCAAGGAACTCTCAAGAGTCTTCTCCAACACCACAGTTCAAAAGCATAAATTCTTCAGCACTCAGCTTTCTTTATAGTTCAACTCTCACATCCATACGTGACTACTGTAAAAACCATAACTTTGACTATATGGACCTTTGTCAGCAAAGTCATGTCTCTGCTTTTTAATACACTGTCTAGGTCGGTCATAGCTTTTCTTCCGAGGAGCAAGCATCTTTTAATTTCATGGCCATCTGCAGTGATTTTGGAGCCCCCCAAAATAAAGTCTGTCACCGTTTCCACTGTCTCTCCATGTATTTGCCACGAAGTGATGGCACCAGATGCCATGATCTTAGTTTTCTGAATGTTGAGTTTTAAGCCAGCTTTTTCACTCTCCTCGTTCACTTTCATCAAGAGGCTATTTAGTTCTTCTTTGCTTTCTGCCATAAGGGTGGTGTCATCTACATATCTGAGGTTATAAATATTTCTCCCAGCAATCTTGATCCCAGCCTGTGCTTCATCCAGTTCAGTACTTCTCATTATATACTCTGCACATAAGTTAAATAAGCAGGGTGACAATATACAGCCTTGACATACTCCTTTCCCAATTTGGAACCAGTCTGTTGTTCCATGTCAAGTTCTAACTGTTGCTTCCTGACCTGCAAACAGATTTCTCAGGAGGCAGGTCAGGTGGTCTGCTATTTCAATCTCTTTAAGAATTTTCCACAGTTTGTTGTGATCCACATAGTCAATGGCTTTGGCACAGTCAATAAAGCAAAAGTCGATGTTTTGACACCACCCTTATGGGAGAAAGTGAAGAGGAACTAAAGAGCCTCTTGAGAAAGGTGAAAGAAGAGAATGAAAAAGCTGGCTTAAAACTCAACATTCAAAAAACAAAGATTATGGCATCCAGTCCCATCACTTACAGTGACAGAGCTCTCCTCTGTGCCGTCATCTGCTTTATACCCTATTCTGTGAGATCTCACTGCCTTGGTTTGCCCCAGACTCTCAGCTCCAACTCTCAGGTTCTGCCTCTACCTGGGTTTCCTCTGCCTGTACCCACAGCTTGGAAACTTCCCCCAAGGCAGTAAGCTGGGAGCATCACAGAGTTAACCCCATTCACTGTTTAGGTCTCAAGGATCACTGTCCTCCGTTGCTTGATGCCCAGTATCTTGAAAAGTATTGGTTTATATATTTCGCCTGGATTTTGCTTTTATTTATTTATTTTTTCAGGAAAGAAGGTCAATCCAGCCTGTTACTCAATCTTGGCCCAGTCAATCACACTGTTTAGTAACACTTGATTTATATGTCCACTATCCCACTGGACTCTGAGCTCCTTAAAGATAGGGCCTGTGCTTTATTCATCTTCATATCTTCACACATATCTGCACAATAATTTGCAAAGGTTCCTGCAGTGTCATAGATGTAGACTGCCTTTGCCATTGCTTTGACTACAATATGGGGTGGCAAGGGTGATGCATAGGACACTTACAGCATCTCAGGGTTGAAAGAAATTACAGGCCCTCTGTTTCATCTGTGACACATGGAGTCTTCTAATACATCCCTAACAAGGCACCAGAAACTGATATGGTATTTAGGTGGGGAAGGAAAATGAGAGATAAGGTTCATATCTCATCTGCATGTCGAATGCAACAGAAGGCCTCTCTGGCTTATAATCAGCTCCCCACACACTCATTACCAAACGAGATCTGGAGTCAAAGACACCAGGACCACCAAACACAGGGAAGGGATACAAGTTGAGGGCAGAAGACGGGGTGCTGATGGCATCAGAGAAGAGCTATGGTCCAGACCCAAGATACAGGCTCTTTGGAGGAGGCTGCTAACAGGAAGAGGGCAGGGGCTCCTCACTGCTTGGCTTCGTATTCCCCCCTGGTTCTCACACCACTCTAACGTAGCAGGACCACCTCTGTGTTTTATTTCTCCAAGAGAGGCAACCACAAGCAGGCTCATGCATGTGTGCACACACCCTTCCTAAACTTCACTGTGCAACTGAGATTAATATAGACAGATCACCAGACAAGAAATCCTGTGGCAATACTGCAGACAGCTACCAGATATCCAGGTATTGCAGCATGTCAACAACTGTTATTGGTTCCGCTTATCATGAGTAGGGAGTGTGAGAAGAAACTTGATGTGAGCTACGCAAGGAGCTTTCATAGTAGTGATCTCCCTGAGTCCGCCCCACTCCTGGACCTTAGTTAAGACAGGACCACGCTCCCTCATTTTACATACAGGAACAACAATCCAAAATGATTAAATGACACAGTCTACAAGTAGTTTCCCCAATCCTTAATTCTAAGATCTTAGACTCAACTACCCCCTATCATGGAGAAGGCAATGGCACCCCACTCCAGCACTCTTGCCTGGAAAATCCAATGGACGGAGGAGCGGCTGCAGTCCGTGGGGTCATAAAGAGTCAGACATGACTGAGCGACTTCCCTTTCACTTTTCACTTTTATGCATTGGAGAAGGAAATGGCAACCCACTCCAGTGTTCTTGCCTGGAGAATCCCAGGGACGGGGGAGCCTGTTGGGCTGCTGTCTATGGGGTCGCGCAGAGTCAGACACGACTAAAGTGACTTAGCAGCAGCAGCAGCAGCACCCCTCTCCCCATCATGGGGCTTCACCAGTGGCTTAGCAGTAAAAGAACCCACCTGCAATGTAGGAGACTTAGATCTGATCCCTAGATCGAGATGATCCCTGGAGGAGGGCATGGCAACCCACTCCAGTATTCTTGCCTAGAGAATCCTATGGACAGAGAAACCTGGCAGGGTACAGTTCATAGGGTCGCCAAGAGTTGGAACAGCTGAAGTGAAAGAGCATGCACCTCCTGTCATAGGTAACTGATGAAATTGGTGTCATTAATGTATGGGGTCTTTTTAAAATGCTGACAAACTCCTACCATCAAAATCAGAGGCCACAGAGAAAACCTAACCAGTAACCGGGCGCTGGAAGTTGCCTTCAAATACTTAAGCAGTTCAAGGGTAAAATTTGTGATAGACATAAGTTTACAGCCTTCCCCCTAAAAGACAGATTTTTCTTCTTTCAATTTACCTGTCTCCACTTGGATAGACTGGCTGAGGAGCAGAATTTGGTCAGCAAGAAGATAGAATAAAGGAAGAATAGAGTCCTGGGTCCTAGAACCTCAGCTAAATCTCTGAAGTAGAGAGTTTATATGTGAACCAAAGATCTATGGATAAAAATGAATACCTCTTCCAGAAAGCTCAGCTGAACCTGCCTAGCAACCTGATATGAAGACATTTCAGGTTCCTGCTTCCAGTATCCCAGACTCAAGTTCAGCTTTCTCTAGGAGAATTCATGCTGATCTGATACACAAAGAAAGAAGGAAGAATGGAATGGAATGACAAATCAGGGAAGTAGGGAGGAGAAAACAATGTGAACAAAAGAGGAAGAGAAAGGAAAAGAAGAAAAGGAAGAAGACAGACTTTTCTTTCCTATTCCTATTACTCCATGGAGGGGGTTGTAGATAAACAGCACAACAGTAGAATCACATCTTTTTCTGGATTCTTCTAACAAACAAGTAGTAGAATAGTGTTCCCCTGTGTGCATGTTCTTGCAGTATTTTCAAACAAGCGTATCTGGTTTTGCCAGACACAGCCTTGCTCATAACCAGTCTACACCTTTCAATGCAATGATCTTCTTCCGGAAGAAGCATTCCATGCCTCAGGGTTTGTACCATCACAATCAAATCAGAAATGAGCTCTGGCCAAGCCAGTGCCATCATGACTAACACCGAGACGATTCAAAGGCAACTTGTCCACAGAGATCAAGAGGACAGACAGGGGTTGTCTTCAAGCCAGTGAAGGTCCAGTGAGAGAAAGAGGTCAGCAAGTTGTGCTTCCTTCAGCAGAAAAGAGAAGCGGAGTCCTCTTATCTGGCAGCAGAGGAAGCTATGGGAACTGAACACAAAACTGGGCAGGCGAGAAGATGGTAGAGTGTCTGGCTTAAAAATCTTTTGTGAAAGTGGCTCAGTCATGTCTGATTCTTTGTGACACACACCCCCCACCATGGACTGTAGCCCACCAGACTCCTCTGCCCATGGAATTCTCCAGGCAAGAATACTGGAGTGGGTAGCCATTTCCTTTTCCAGAGGATCTTCTCCCACCAGGGATTGAAACCAGGTCTCTTGCATTGTAGGCAGATTCTTTACCATCTGAGCCACCAGGGAAGCCTAAAAATCTTTAAACCCAAGACAAATCATTACCCATTCTGTCTGGGTTGGTTATAATCTCATCAGGACACAGGAGATTAGAGGGGTCCATTTTAGGATCTGCCTCCATCTCAAACACTCTGTGGTGCCCTGCACGGGGAACCAAGGAGATCAATTGTACTGTCCCGGACAAGTGATGATGGTCTCCATCCAGGACTCTAGCAGACTCCCATGGAATAGCGAATCAGAGAAGAACCCATCTATGATCCTCTAACGAGACAGGGTCATTTACTGAGCTATTCATTTGGACATTGCACAGCTCTGGTTTTCTCTCCCTTGCTCAAAGCAGGTATAGGCCTCGGATGCACACCTGCCTTTGCAGACACGCGGCAGGAAGGGTGGTGAGCTTAGATGAGCAAGAAGCAAATCCTACCTCCCAATACCTTTCCTGGGCTTCTGTTTTCTGCCATTCTGAGGACTTTCAGGGGATCAAGTCACAGAGTGAGGAGCAGGCAGAAGCAGAAAGCCCCTGCTCCAAGACTGGAAGGGGATACCAGACTGCAGGCTCAGAGAAGAGAGGGTTTCCTTAAAGGGGGGATGATGAGGATGCCCCTGGGGGGAGTGGCTGCTTAGTGAGTGGCCAGGCCCACCTTTCAGATGCCTTTTCCAGAAACACTTGGCTTAATCTAACACCTTTCTAAATAACCAAGCCACTGCATCCTTTTCTTCCTCTCTGTGAACTGTGCTATTTTTAAAAATACTCGAACTATGTCCACCATTGGCAAAGGCTTAGAAATTTCCTTTGTTAAACAGATGTGTTTGCCCAAGCCATCTCTTGTCCATGGATCTGACCTGCCTGCTGATTGTCACTTGTTGATAATACCACTTTCTAAGGACAATAATTTTCCTTGTACAAATGGAATATGTCATCCACTGAACTGTTCATCCTGCAAGGTCAGAAGATGCACAAAACAACGCATATTTAGAAGCTTCAGCCCCGTGGAAGGTACAGAAACATTAAGAGGCATGGTGTTGCCTTCTGTGTCTTACCGTCTTGAGAAACTTACTAAGAAACAACATAGGGACTTCCCTGCTGGTCCAGTGGCTAAGACTCCATGCTCCCAATGCAGAGGGCCTGGGTCTGATCGCTGGTCAAGGAACTAGATCTCACATGCTGCAACTAAGACCTGGCACAGCCAAATAAATAAATAAATACTTAAAACAGAAGAAGAAGAAGAAGAAATAACACAGCCTGCAGGGAAGCAATAGATACAAATGGCACTGACTTTAGGTACCATAGGGGTTCAGAAGAGGGGTACTCGGTGATGCCCAGGAGTGAGCTGGTGCAATTCAGAGGATACGGTAGCCACAGTGAACCAGGCAGTGTGCCCGGTGTGTGGCTTTGATCTCATTAGAACTACAAGAGCCCTGAAGAGTTTGCCAGCAACCCCCTTTTACAGATGGGCAACCAACGCCTCATGGAAAATGAAGCTAGACTGTGTAGCCAGGTCTGGATGACTCCAGAGTTCATGCTTGTTCTCCTACATCACAGCGTCATACTCCGGAGAGACTCTTGCAAAGGTCAGGAGGTGAGTAATTAGAGCCTGGACTCAGGTGGAGACAGAAAGAATGGAGAAAATAAAGGTGAGAGAAGACTCGTTAGAGGGCTACCAAACTGACCAGATGCCCAGAGGAGGAGGAAAGATCGGCTTGAAGATGCTTAGACTTTGAGATTCATGCAGCGCCTTACGGGGCTCAGCACGCCAGCATTTCTATCAGTCTCATTGATTTCCTCGCTCAGATTAGCCCCAAATATCCAACTATGATTCTAGTTTTGGAAGCCCAATACCTAGAATAGCCATTCTCAAAAATGTGACCAGGCAGAATGGCTATTATTAAAAAACTGCAAATAACAAATGCTGGAGGGATGTGGAGAAAAGCAAATACTCTTTCACTGTTGGTAGAAATGTAAATTGGTACAGCCACTCTGGGGGGGGAAAATATATCACTGCAGACGGTGACTGCAGTCATGAAATTAAAAGATGCTTGCTTCTTGGAAGAAAAGATATGACAAACCTAGACAGTGTATTAAAAAGCAGAGACATTACTTTGCTGACAAAGGTCCATGCAGTCAAAGCCATGGTTTTCCCAGTAGTCATGTATGGCTGGGTGAGCAGAGCACCAAAGAACTGATGCTTTTGAACTGTGGTGTTGGAGAGGATTTTTGAGAGTCCTTGGGGCTGAAAGGAGATCAAACCAGTCAGTCCTAAAAGAAATCAAGCCTGATTGTTCATTGGAAGGACTGATGCTGAAACTCCAATACTTTGGCCACTTGATGGAAAGAGCACGCTCATTGGAAAAGACCTCGATGCTAGGAATGGTTGAAAGCAGAAGGAGAAGGGGGCAACAGAAGATGAGATGGTTGGATGGCATCACTGACCCAATGGACATGAGTTTGAGGAAGCTCTGGGAGATGGTTAAGGACAGGGAAGCCAGGCATGCTGCAGTCAATGGGGTCGCAAAGAGTCAGACATGACTGAGGGACTGAACAACTATGGAAAACAGTACCATCATTACGCAAAAAACTAAAAACTAAAGTTCATGGGAAATAGATGGGGAAACAGTGGAAACAGTGTCAGACTTTATTTTGGGGGGCTCCAAAATCACTGCAGATGGTGACTGCAGCCATGAAATTAAAAGACGCTTACTCCTTGGAAGAAAAGTTATGAGCAACCTAGATAGCATATTCAAAAGCAGAGACATTACTTTGCTGACTAAGATCCGTCTAGTCAAGGCTATGGTTTTTCCTGTGGTCATGTATGGATGTGAGAGTTGGACTGTGAAGAAGGCTGAGCGCCGAAGAATTGATGCTTTTGAAGTGTGGTGTTGGAGAAGACTCCCTGAGAGTCCCTTGGACTGCAAGGAGATCCAACCAGTCCGTTCTGAAGGAGATCAACCCTGGGATTTCTTTGGAAGGAATGATGCTAAAGCTGAAACTCCAGTACTTTGGCCACCTCATGCGAAGAGTTGACTCATTGGAAAAGACTTTGATGCTGGGAGGGATTAGGGGCAGGAAGAAAAGGGGACGATCGAGGACGAGATGGCTGGATGACATCACTGACTCAATGGATGTGAGTCTGAGTGAACTCCGGGAGGTGGTGATGGACAGAGAGGCCTGGCGTGCTGCGATTCATAGGGTCACAAAGAGTTGGACACGACTAAGTGACTGAACTGAACGTTCTATGATCCAGCCATCCCTCCTGGGCATATATCTGGACACAACTATCATTTAGAAAGATACACGCATCCCTATGTTCATTTCAGCACTAGTCACCATAGCCAAGACATGGAAACAACCTATATGTCCATCGACAGATGAATGGACGAAAAGGTGTCACACACACAATGATTATTACCCAGCCTTAAAGAATGGAATAATGCCATTTGCAGAAACATGGATGGACCTAGAGATTATCATACTAAGTGAAGTAAGTCAGAGAAAGATAACATCATATGATATCACTTATATGTGGAAACTAAAACATGCCACAAATGAACTTACCTATGAAACAGAAATAGACGCACAGAGAAAGAACAAACTTGTGCTTGCCAAGGGGGAGGGAAGGGGATGGGGGGACAGATTGGGAGTTTGGGATTAGCAGATGCAACCTGTTAAACACAGACCGATAAACAACAAAGTCTTACTGTAGAGCACAGGGAACTATGTTCAGTATCCTGTGACAAACCATAATGGAAAAGAATATGAAAAGGAATGTCTGTATATGTACAACTGAATCACTTGGCTGTATAGCAGAAATTAACCCAATATTGTAAATCAGCTCTACTTTAGTAATATGAATTTTTTTAAAAATGTGACCATGGATATCTGAGAGTCTCCAAGACTCTTTAAGACAGTCCTTAAGTTCAAAATTATTTCAGAGTAATACTAAGACATGGCTTTCCTTTTCCACTCTCATTCTCTGTCAAGCATACAGTGAGTGGAGTTTCCGGAGGCTGCATGGTATGTGACAGAGCTATGGACTGAGCACAGAGGCAGAGTTGAGACTTCAGCTGCCATCTGTTAAGGCAGGATCAAAACAATACCACTCTTGACACTATATCTTTTTGCTTTGGAAAATATAGCTATGGTCAAATGCAATGGCCTTATTATTATTTTTAACTTCTAAAACAGTAATTATTCATAGATATAACTCATACAAACAAAAGCTCCTTGAGATTCTGGGACTGTTAAGATTATAAATGGGTCTTGAGACCAAAATGTTGGAGAATCACTAATCTAAATAAAACAATGGTAAATACACAGTCAAAATACATTTGTGTTTAACTACCACTAATTGGTGGGCCAGGCCCTGTACCAGGCATTGCATATTTGAAATCTCATTTGATCATTGCAATAACACTTTAAGGTATGAACCTGTCCTCATTTTGCAGATGAGGAAAAGGAAACACAGAGGTTGAGCAGCTTGCCCAAGGTCATACAGCTATTAGGTGAGCATAATAGGATTCATCCCTATCAAATGCTAAGGCCCAGGCTGTTAACCACTATCTTCCTGTTAAAAAAATCAATCCTGCATGAAGTGAAAGTTGCTCAGTTGTGTCCAACTCTTTGTGACCCCATGGACTATACAGTCCACGGAATTCTCCAGGTCAGAATGCTAGAGTGGGTAGGATTGATTTTTTTTTTAACCCTGCAGTGGCATACATACTAAAGTCGGATTTTTAAAAAGCCAAACCTATAACACTGGAAGTAGAGAAGATCCACTGTGAAGGAAGGCGCTTAGGATAAAGTGGTAGTAAATTAGTATAACTCTTTAACCCTTAATACCTGTTACCTGCCAGGCACTGTCTTATGCCCAGAGGGTGCTAGTGTCAGCCCTGTCAGTCGCTCAGTCATGTCTGTCTCTTTGCCACCCCGACGACTGCAGCACACCAGGCTCCTCCATCTGTGGGATTTCCAAGGCAAGAATACTGGAGTGGGTTGCCATTCCCTTCTCCAGGGGATCTTCCTGACCCAGGGATCAAACTCGCGTCTCCTGCATCGGGAGGCGGATTCTTTACTGTCTGAGCCATGGGGAAAGCTTCCTAAATTCATCAGTAAACAAGACGAGACCTTTTTCCTTCCTTTTAAGGAGCTTACAGAGGGGAGGACAGGCCTTAAACAGATCATTAGTTGGTTGGTTAGTCGCTTAGTCACATCTAACTCTTTGTGACCCCACAGACTGTAGCCCATCAGGCTCCTCTGTCTATGGGATTCTCTAGGCAAGAATACTGGAGTGGGTTGCCATTTCCTTCTCCAGGGGATCTTCCTGACCCAGGGATTGAACTCGGGTCTCCTGCATTGGCAGGCAGATTCTTTACCATCTGAGCCACTAAGGAAGCCCAAACTGATAATTATACAAACATAACGCAGTTCAAAAAGAGCAACGTCTGGATGGGACTGGAGTTTGCCCAGCACAGTTCCTGCCAGTGTACTGAGAGCTGGGAGGACAGAGTCACATGGCACAAATCATCCCTGAGCGCCTGCCGGTCAGACCCGAGCTGGGGCTATTCACACAGTGCGCCTGAGCAGAAACGCATTTCAAAGCTCCTTGATGATTGTTCAGCCACAGCCACCCCTGGACTACTGCCTCCAGATCAACCAAGCTTCCTGTTTGCTCTGAAAGGACAAATATGTTTTGTGAAGCCTGGTGGGCTTGGAAAGGCCGGGGGAGGTGTGAAGCACGTGGGCATGTTTGCTCTGAAGAGAGAATTTCTGGAACAAGGCTCCAGGCAGAAGCAGGAATAATACCCAGGCCAGGGGGTGGCACTGAGGTGGGTTGCTGCAATTAGCCGCACTCCTCTCGGTGGTGTGCAAACACTGGGCCGAGGTCACGACGGGATGAGGAGAGGGTGTGAACGGCTCACAAAAACGGCCTCTCCGTGGGGCTGACAGGAGGGCCACGGTCACTGTCACAGCCGTGGATTAAAGGCACAATAGAGTTCCCTCGCTGATGGGTTTTTTCTTTTTAAACCACAGATGGTTCTTTGTTCTCCATTATTCCCACCCTCCTCCTCAACCTAGCCAGACAGAAAGAGGCCAGCTTCCTTCCCTGCCACAGTCACGCACCGCTCACACTACCTGCGTAAAAAGAAAACCCGCACACCGCCTCCAAGGCCATTCCCTGTTAACATCCTGATCCAACGGGGAAGCCGTGTGCTGGCGATGCCCAGATTCCTGCCTCTGGGCCAAACCTCTCTCCATAGCCCGGCCCCACAAGTCAGCGCTCTACTGACATCTCTCGGGTAATTCAAACGCCACGTGTCCGGACCCAAGCTCACAATCCACCCCTAAAAAATGCTCCTGCTCCCACATCCATATCCCGACCACCTCCACCGACCCAGCCAACCACTAGTCTCACAACCGGATCCCCCAGCCCTTTCACAGAGGACAAGCCACTTTCTGATCCAGGAATCGAACCGGGGTCTCCTGCGTTGCAGGCAGATTCTTTACCAACTGAGCTATCAGGGAAGCCCAGGCAATCCATTACCTGGTCCTGTTGGTTCCATCATGAACACCTATCCAGGCTCTTCCCACTTCTCCCCAGGTTGGTTGCCACCAACAAAGCCCACCGGCCTCTCACCCGGAACTGCACTCCCCACCTCTCAGGACTCTGCCTGTCCCACCCTCAGCTCTAGTGCAACCTCCAATTGGCAGAGGGGAGTCAGGTCGAGAAGAGGAAAAAAGCAAGAAGCGGGGCTCAAATCACAAGGCTCTTGAGGTACTCCCACGATGGGGCCAGGAGCAGGGTGCAGAGTGGGTGGACACCACATTCTTACAGAGGTGACTTGATAGGCTTTCCAGGGAGGAGATGACTCAGCAAGGGAGGGGAAAGACCAGGGTGGAGGTGGGGGCTTGGAAGCTGGGAGCACCGCTGCTATTGGCTGAGAAAGTCAGAAGGAAGAGTGGCTTTCAGGTTGCAGACTCAGGTCAACCCTGTGGACCCTGAGATGGCAGAGAACAGCTGCACATAGTACCCACTGCCCCGTGTATGTGTTTTATGTCAGGAGCTAATAGTCACTTGGATGATGAGCCACTTGGGGCCAGGAGCCCATCTCCTAATACTTGGCATCCCTAACACTACTTCTTTTCAAAATGTTGAGTTGGCCAAAAAGTTAGTCTGGGTTTTTCTGTAGGACAGTAACAAAAACCAGAACTAACATTTTGGCCAACCCAATAAGAAACTAAAAGGCCTCTCCCTGCTGGTTCTGCAGCTTCATACACGACATCACTGCAGCCTGGGCTGGACCCACGTGTCCCTCACACTGGCATTCCTTGGCTGTGAGTGACCCGTATATGCTGGTTGTTCTGCTTAAATGTCTTCTAAACCCACCACACGGAGAAGGCAATGGCACCCCACTCCAGTACTCTTGCCTGGAAAATCCCATGGACGGAGGAGCCTGGTAGGCTGCAGTCCATGGGGCTGCTAAGAGTGGGGCACGAATGAGTGACTTCACCTTCACTTTTCACTGTCATGCATTGGAGAAGGAAATGGCAACCCACTCCAGTGTTCTTGCCTGGACAATCCCAGGGACGGGGGAACCTGGTGGGCTGCCGTCTATAGGGTCGCACAGAGTTGGACACGACTGAAGTGACTCAGCAGCAGGAGCAAGCCCACTACATGGGCTTCCCCAAGCAGGCAAGGAGCCCTGACTCTGTCCCTTCTGGCTGCTTAAAGGCTAGTGTTCATCCAGATGGATAGAGAAGGGCCCACCCTCCCATCCAAACTATATGGAACCTTCAACACCCTCATCAGCACTACACGTGCACAACACAACCAACCCTGCTTCTCCAGTAATGACAATACCGAACCTCTGAAAAGCTCCTTTCCATGAACACAGCACTCTCCCAGGCCTGCTCTCGTAGCTGCAGAAGGCATTTCTTCCTCAAAGTCATTTCTCAGTTTCTAAGCTCCTGTAGCCCTTTCTCCAAAGAACTTTTCACAGCATTTACTGCACCCGCTTTGAGAATGATTTGCTGACCACGGGATAATGGGTTCCTTGAGGGCCACCTCTGAGAGCAATTCATTCCCAGGATCCCGACAGCCTGACTCAGCCCTGGAAGGCAGGACTCCACACACATGTGATCAACGAAGAAATGAGGAAAATACCATCCATACAAACCACTCTGTGTGGATTTTAAAACCTGAGAGAGGGACTTCCCTGGCGGTCCAGTGGTTAAGAATCTGCCTTCCAATGAGGGGACACGGGTTGATCCCGCTTCTCAGGCGGCACTAGTGGTAAAGAACCCGCCTGCCAGTGCAGCAGACCTGAGAGATGTGGGTTCGATCCCTGGGTCAGAGAAGACCCTCTGAAGCACATGGCAACCCACTCCAGTATTCTTGCCTGGAGAACCCGGTGGACAGAGGAGCCTGGTGAGCTATGGTCCATAGGGTTGCAAAGAGGTGGACAGGACTGAAGCAACTTAGCATGCACACACAGAGGCAACTAAGATCCTACATGCCCCTGGGCAGCTGAACTCAAGCACTGCAACAAAGATCCTGCATGCTGCAACTAAGACTTGACCCAGCCAAAAAATAAATAAGTATTTTTAAAAAAATAATAAAACCTGAGTAATGGCAGTGTGGAGACAATGCCCCAGATGAAGACAAACGATAGTATTATGCAAATAGAGAGAGTGGGAAGGAGCACATCACAGCTGATGAGTCATGTTCCTGTCGCCCCGGCTGATGACACCGGCAGCTGGGTGGATGCGTGGAGCAGGAACGAAGCGCTCAGAGCCAGGGCCCTCTCCCTGCACCCCACCCAACCCCAGTCCTCAGAGAGAACGGTGTTCATCTTCCTATGCATGGGGGTGGAACCAACTCCAAGACAAACGTCAGCGAGCACATGGAAAGAAGAAACACCAAGAAAGGAAACAGCAGAATGTCTGCAGCCTGAGGCCCAGGGCGTCACACTGGGTCTTCTGGGGCTGCTGGTCCCACCTCTAGGAGCGCACGGTCAGGCCAGAGGGCGCCTCCACTCCTGCCTGGCCGCTGCAATGCAGTCTCAGCAGCATGGACGCCATGGGGACAGACCTAAGCGGCCCTTCCCAACCCCTGTGGGTTCCCAGGTCTTGAAGCGCTGCAAAGGCAGCCAAGCTGAAGAGGAGCAGCAGTGACGCACCAGTCGCTTCTCCTGACGCTAGAAGGGACAATCCTGACTCAGACCCAACCTCTCTGTTCCTAGGGACTTCAAGGAGGGCAGCTGGGGGCATCACGGCTGAGGTGGGGTAGGTGGAGGGCACGTGAGTTTTAGGAAGACTGCATCTATGGTGCCTCTCTCCACGTCAGCAGCAGTCAGCCCTGCCTCAGATAAAGGAGATCAGGAAGCAGGAGTCTTATTCCACAAATAACGAAGGGTCAAGCGCCCTGGCTGGCTTCAGAGGCTGGGATCTGGACGCTGCTGGAACAGGGTCCCCAGTGAGAGGCTGAGACCTCACCAGGGACCCAGTGAGGCTGAGACCCTGGCAGGATCTCTGACTTCACAGGCAACTACCCCAGTGCCACCTTCAGCTCAGAGCAAAGCACGGGCCCAAAGTCTGGCTGACGGGAGCCAAGAATCTCTCCTTAACAACCCAACAAAGTTGCTGGAAACACTTCTACAGCTCAGAACTAGAGAGCAGTGGGAAAGAAAGACAGAGAGCCAGAAGGAAGGAACGCAGAGCTTGGAGACCGGCAGGTTCTGAGTGTGGTCACTCCCACAAGCGGGAGGAGGGGCCTGAGGTCAGTGAGCAATATAAGCGTGGGTGAGCTTGGATCCTGGGGCCTGTGGCCTTGCAACAAAGTCCTAGGGCCCCAGATGAGAAAATTGGAAGAACAAACACCTCCCGACCCATCCCACCCACCTCCTTCCTCCCTTGGCTTTCATTTGTTTGTTCTCTATGCCTGTATCTCTCTCTCTGCTTGTCCACCACTATGAATAAGACAGATAACTAATGAGAACCCGCTGTTGAGCACATGGGACTCTACTCAATGCTCTCTGGCCACCTAGATGAGAAGGAAATCCAAAACAGAGTAATAGATGTATGTGTCGGATTCACTATGCTGTATGACAGAAACTAACACACATTGTAAAGCAACTATACTCCAATTAGAAAAAACAACCACAAACATCTCAGACCTCCCAACCTCTGGCATCCGGAGGACAAGGGGCGCCTTCCGTCTCCCAGCTACCACCTCTCAGCTGGAGCTGAGGGCTGGTGACCCCACAGGGGCTGGGCGCCTTCCAAGGTGCACAGCTGAGTGGCCCAGAGGTGTGTGGGGCCTGGGGGAGACCGTGATAAACGAACTTGAGGAAACATCAACTGTGGGCACAGGAGCCGGCAAGGGGAGGGCACAGCGGGGAGAGGGCACCCTCCCCACGCATGGGCCCCTCACCAGGAACAAAGATCCTCATGTAGCGCTGGGCTGGGGAGTGAGTCTGAGGATCTGACCAACGATTCCTTTAGTCAAATAATCCCATAAAGACAGAGCATTTCTTCAGTTTTGCCCAGAGAAGCTCAAGCAAAGATTGCTGCTGGAGAAAGAACAAATATATATGCTGTTGTGCTGTTGACAACGGCGTGGGGCTGTGGGCATGGGGCCGAGAGGGAGTCTTGGCTTCGGGAGCGTGCTCATCCACCCTTGCTGCTTGCCGGCTGCCGGCTGTTCCCCATTGTCACTGCCCGGCCACCCACAGACCCTCCATATGGCTGGAAGAGACTTTCAGTGAAGCAAACTGAAAGTCACTCAGTCGTGTCCGACTCTTTGTGACCCTATGGATCATATGGCCCTGGAATTCTCCAGGCCAGAATACTAGAGTAGGTAGCTGTTCCCTTCTCCAGGGGATTTTCTCAACCCAGGGATCGAACTCAGGTCTCCTGCATTGCAGGCAGATTCTTTACCAGCTGAGCCACCAGAAAGAGACGTCCGGGCACTGTGAAAATGTGCTTCTACCTTCCTGGCTGGGAAGGAAGCCCGCGGAAAGGAAGGCAGCAGCATACTCTGTCCCCAGCCCCAGACAGGGGCACAGCCAAGAGCTGCCCAGCTATTTTCTCAATATTTTGGAAATTCTCCACCTCTCCTCATCCTCACTACCACAGCCTTAGCTCAGATCATCCACATTTCTCCACTGAAATAGTACAGAACATCCTGTTGCTTCTGTCTCTAGTACTGTTGCCCTCCATTTGATTCTCTGATGGTGAGATTCCCAGCTGAATATATTTGGATAGTCCCTCCTGCCTTCAGCCCAAAGTGCAAACTATTTAGCACTTAAAGCCCTTTCTATTGACCTTACTTTCTGCTAGAGCCTGGGGTTTGCTAGTTGAGCTCTTTCCTACCACATTGCATCTATGTGAACTCACTTCATTCTCGGCAAATGCTCTCTCTTCTTTGGACGGCCTCCATCGCCTTTCACCTGGCTAAGTCAAGCTGTCCTGTAGGTGACAGTCAATCCATTGCTCCTTGAGCCCTAAGACTGGCTCAGGTAATCTCCACCCACAGCTCCCCTTAAAACTCAATCATACGACTTCTCTCCTGCATTTAAGTTGTCTGTTCCCCCTTCGCCTGTCACCACTTAGCAATTCTGTTTTATTTATTCTCAGCTTCTAGCTATCTTTTGATTAAGCAATCAAATAAATGAAATATTCTCCTCAGTCACAGGCAGAAAATGGGCAGTCTCCCTGGGAGGATGTAGCAAGGGCTGATGGCCCCACAGGACCATGTCAAGCCTCCAGAAGCACAACTTAGGCAAACAGATTTGTCTTTACTTGGATAGCTCAGCAATATTCCCACCGTCCACCCGAAGCAAGGGAGGTAGACGCACTAAGTCTTTCATTACATCCACAAATAGCAGCAAAACTGTCATTGATATGCAGGCTGAGGAGAAAAAAAGGTCTGTTTGGTGCCTGGAAATACCTATGATGTGTCTTTGCACACAGGTGGCTTTCAATACAAGTTTAGAAACAATGTCAGGCATAACCAAGAGATTAAGCCCTGATTACCTCCTATTTAGAGGAACAGACACAAGTCAACCCTTGAGGCTTTTCCCACTGAAGACCTTGCTGGGAAGTTCTGGATCAAAGTGACAGAGCAGATCTCAAATTCACCCAAGTATTTGCCTCTCTCAGGAAAGGAGAGATGGGGTGATTTTTCCTGTCTCCAGGTGGTGAATGAATCAGAGAGGCATAGATAAGCAGAGCTCCTTGGGGGCAGACAGAGAAGTGGCCCCACCACAAACACTGCTCTCTTCTCATCTCTGCCCCTAAGAGGGAGATAGCTGAGCCAAGACGCCAGCCTGAGGACAGCGGGCTGCGGTCAGCTTGGAGAAGCCCGTAGCACCCCAGCACATCTCCTGTTCTCTGATCTCTTCCATACCTGGAAACACGCACCCATAAACCCAACTCACAGCCTCTAAGGAACCTGGGAATGTTAGCAGGCAACGGCAAAGCAATGCCAAGTACTTTTCTCACTAATATGCATAATTAAGGTCATTAAGTTATGAATGTGAGAACATTCGACTGGAGGTTACTTAAATCATGAGATAACTGCTCTGCAAGAAGCCTGATTTAAAAGGGGGAGGTGCAGCTAAGTAACCCCTGCAAGGTGGGGGCCTCACAGAAGCCTCCAGAGGGGGCAGAAGGAGAGCATCCTTCTCAGGCTCTAGCCCTGCTGGCCCCACGACCTCTCCCCGGGCCTCCTGTCTCTCCAGCCCCACCATTCACGGCCTCCATCTGTACTGAACGTGTATCCAGGGAGGGAGGGGTGACAGACTCAGAGGAAGGTATGGAGAAACTCTCTTTGGGGGCACTGTTATATATCTCAAAGGCCAATGGTATGAGTAAGTGAATGATGCCTGCCATTTCATAACAAGAGGAGAAGGCTGTGGAGGCAGGCTGCCTGGGGCAGGCCACCTGCTCATACCTCCTGGGTGCTGTGTTTCTTTTTGAAAGGGAGCATGAGGTCAGACAACTTTTTTGCTCAATGGTCAGTAACTCCAGCCCTATTTATTTCCTTCATTACTCTGTGTCTGGCCCCCTCTCAGAGTTTCACAGACATAGCATCTAAAGCTCACAACCACTCTGCCAAGGAGACAGCATCATCTCCATTTTGCAGATGAGGAAGCTGATAATGGGCGCTCGGAAGTTCGCAAAGTCACAGGGAGAGTGAGCAGCTACGGGAATGTGGAAAGCACATCCCTCTTGCCTGTTCTCACCCAAGGGTCTCCATCACTCTGCCCTCCCTCACAGCTCCCCACATCTTCAGCCCCTTGAAGAGGCCAAAACGGGAGCAAAGGGTCAGTTCAGAGGGAAGAAAGAGCCAAACCCTGCAAACTGCCTACCCCCCGGGTTCTGGCATAGGGCGGGTCTGAGGACCTGTAGTTGCAGTCTGTGAATTCGAGCTCCGTCACCTGCTAGCTGATTTGAAGGAAACAACTTACCACTGTTTTATGCCTCCATCTTCCTTTCTGTAAAACGGGAATAATGATGATAGTCCCATCTCAGAGTGCTGTAAGGTTTAAATGGGCCATTAGGAGTCCCTGGTGTTTAGTAAGTGTTCAATAAAGCTTAGCTCTTAATAGCATCGTCAACGATGTCATTATTCTGACTGATCCAAACACAGAAAAACAAGACCGACTGGTACTTCTGAGCTTCCAGACACAGAGCACCAGGGCGCTATGATCAGTTCTCCTCGCTTAGATTGGCCACGGCGCATGTGGCCAGTGAAGACATCCCCCAAAGCAGAGGACTGGTCCTCCTCTAGGGTTCATCGCCCTCAGTTCCCGACACGCGGCTCTGAGGTCAGTGAACTCAGACGACTGCTAACCGTAAGAGTGTGAGCAAGAGAGCTCTTTGCGAGACTCACGTCTTCATCTCAGCGAAGAAAGAGCCGAGATAGAAAAGGTGGAGCGGGCCCAGCCGCTCCTTGTCTCAGTGGGGTTCCCAAAGGGGCAGCTGTGGGGTGCTGAGGGGACACCTCGTAAGACTTGGATGTAAGCTCCGTAGCTATGTCATGTGAGAAAGTCAGCAGTTCTGAGCCTCATTTAAGCTCTGTTAGTACAAGCATTAGTGGCATAAGGCGTACAACACACTGTTAGCCACAACGCAGTACACCAGGGTGGGAGATTGGGACGGACATATTTACACTACCGTGCGGAGAACAGATCGCTGGTGGGAGGCTGCTGATAACACGGGGAGCTCAGCTCGGTGCCCTGTGACGACCTAAGGAGCAGGGTGGGGGTGGGGGGGAGGCCCAAAAGGGAGGGGACACAGGTATACATAGAGCTGATTCACTGCCTTGCACAGCAGCAACTAACATCGTAAGGCAATTATATTCCAATTTAAAAAATAGGAGGAAAAATATGGGGAACTAGAATTTGTTTTCATTCTCCGGGAATCTCTCCCATTAATTCCAGAGTATGTATGTACTTCCTGTTAATCAGGCGTGACCTGCACACTCCTCTGTTTCTCTGTCTCAGCTGGTTTCGGGGTCTCGAGGAAGCAGCCAGCCGAAGGGGCAGCGTGGGCTAGAGATGCAGAGTCAGGTCTGATCTCCTGGAGACTGAAGTCCCTCCCGGGTACTATTTTCAGCCGAGCTAGCTGTGGAAAGGTCAGCCTGTGACCTCATGGGAGTCCCTTTCCTGCCCCAAGCTTCATGCTCAGCTTCTGAGCCTGGAGATTAGAAGCAGCCGGGTCTCCAGGGCCGAGCTGACTGTGAGCATCGGGTCTGTGCTGCACGGGCTGAGCAGCCGCTCTGGGCTGCCAGAGCATCGTCGTAGATGCGGTGTCAGGGGGCGGGTGACAAGATGCTGCCAGGTCGGTAGCCCCTGCTCAACACCACGGACCCCCACCCCAGGCTCGGGTAACACTTGGGAGCGCCCCTGGAGAGCAGTGCTGACCGCCACTCCACCCAGGGACCATCCTGGCTCCAGCTCGCAGCAGTACCCCAGAAAGTTAAGAGATTTTCATAACCGTTTCCCACGTCTCCTTCTGCTCATGGGAATAAGAAGCATTCAGTGGGTGAAATTCACACGACAGTGTTTCCAAGTACCCTATCCATAATAAAGTTGTGATTTTATGAGCTACATGTCTTGCTCTCTTAATTCAGCACTTTCGGCACATTCACTCCGATTCCAGCAGATTCAGGAAGCTTCCCTGTAAGTTTCTGAAGTGGTGGAAGGAGGGAGTTATTTCTAGAGCATACACAGTTATTACATGATAGAACGTGAAGGAATGATTCAATGGGTCAGAACACCCTCAAATTGATGACATGTTATCAGATGCATGCATGACTTGAGGCAAAGGAGGTAACAACTATAATAACCATAACCGACCAATGGGTAGATTAAAGATTACCATCCTTAAATTCGGCAAAAGTGCAAGCAGCAAAAAAAAAAAAAAAAATCAGAAACACTGGATTTTATAAAAATGAAAACCTCTGTGCAAAGGACACCATCAAGAAAGCACAAAGGCAACACACAGAGTGGAAGGAAATATTTGCAAATCACATATCTGACAATCAAATAGCCCAAAATAAATCTAAGAGTGTAATTTGGTCAAAACTGACACTAAACGCTGACATTTACATGTAAGGCCACAGGAGCTGCCTGGTGAGACTGGATCAGGGAAACACAGTGCTTTCCAGGGTCAAGGTTGCCAAGTAGCCAGGGAACAATGGCCCTCCTTAAGTATCAAAAAGCTGCACCCTAGTGTCGAAGTGTTTTCCCTACTGCTAGTCATGGAGTAGGGTCCCAAAAGCCAACTGTAAAAGCAAAGAATGGTAGAATTATAGCTTCTCCATATACAGATGCTTGCCAAGCACAGGTTTTGTCTAGGAACTTTAGGATAGGGTGAGATTCTGTGAGAAAGCAGGAGAGAAGAGTACAGCATACGGGGCATCTTCTAGCCTAAACTAAGAGCATCAAGGTTTAAGAAAAGAAACTGGAATTTTAAAAAAAGAATTTAAAAAGCAAGCCAAATGAAAATGCTCTACTGCTGGCAACATGATGCAATCCTGCTCTGCCCTGGTGCCAGGGAGTAGCCCAGGTGGGAGTCGGGCGTTGCACTCACACTGGAGCAAAGTCCAGGGCTTCCACCTGTCCCTGTCAGTGTCGTGGACTGAGTAGCATCGGCGCTTTGGCAGAGAAGAGCCACAGCTCAGCAGGGTGGGGAACCCAACCGGGGAACCACATGGTCAGTGACAGCAGGGACCAAGGAAGGAGAACGGGTGCTCTACCAGGTGGAAGCAGAGGGCATCCGCAGTCCCACCTGAGTGATCACGGGGCATCATTCACACCTCTTACACCACAGGCTAGGTTCTAATGATCTGTTGAAAAGTGAGAGGAAAAGGATTCGCCGTTTCGTTCCTTCTGCTGTGACTTTGTCCCATGACTATATCCCCAGAAGGGTGCACCCGAGGAAAACGGGGAGACACATCTGTATACGTGTCAGATCACAGATCTGGATCCCAGAAGCCAACTGGAAGAGTAAAAGATGACAGAAACAGAGTTCGCAGTAGAAGCTCTGGAATTACTGAGGACTCCTGGCTGGTGCTAGTGACCCTTGGTTAACAGCACGTGTAGCAGGCAAAAACACAAACCTGAATCAGAGCAGGCTAAAGAGGCACATGGATGTGGTGGAGAGCGATGGAAAGTGCTCAGACCTCGGAGAATTGGGGGCTTGGGAGACCTGTCTTTTTCTTGCACTGCCACTCATTGAGCGCCTCCTCTCTCTGCCTTTTCAGCTGCTCGATGGTGTTGTTGGAGGACAGTCTCTAAGACCCCTTCTAGTTTTGATGCACTATCTATAAATGTAGTTTCACACGAGGAAAGCAATGGTCCCAGTCAGTTCTGTTCTAGTCAAACTACAGGGAGACAATTGAGTTTAGTCCTGGGCCCCTCATAAGAGAGACACACAAAATATCATTATCATCTAGAGAAAGTTCTCAGAACCACATAGAAGAAGTTGGTTTTATCCACCTAAAAGAGGTGATGCCTTAAGACAGACATAGTACTTCTCACATATGTGAAGCACTGTTGTATGAAAGAAAAGTTACATTTCGCTGGCAAAGTCCCAGGAGTCCAGTCAATAACAAGGGGGGGAAATCCTGAGGGAGGGAATTTTAGCTTTACGTAAAGGGAAATTCTCATCCTTGAGCTTATTTGGAAGCAGAAAGGCCCCATCCTGGGGCCATTCAAACTTTAGGCAAGAGATTCTCGGATCTACCTGCAGGTGACCTTGATGACATCTGAGTCCGATCAATTCCAGAATTCTGTAAGTACCCACAAGAGAACTGGAGATTCGGTTAATCACCACAGGAAAGGGATGACTGGTTATCCACGTGTCCTTACCATTTCTAAAGGCTTGGCAGGCAACAGGGGGGGGGGGTTCATGAATATTTGTGGCAGGGAAGGAGGGAAGCTAAGATAGAAGGCCCGGATCACACATTCCACTGTGTGCTCAGAAAGGCCTTTGCTCAGAACTCTGCCTCCATCTACTTGTGAAGGCACTGGATTCCAACCAAGGTCTCCAGTGTCTGCCTGTGAGCACTGGTCAGTGTAATCAAACACCTGAGTCTCTCAGAACGCATGGACTCAAAAGAAAACAAACAAGCAGGGAACAGCCTGCAGCCTGTGCCTCTTCTTTGCCTTCCTGCTCGCTTCGTGGGGAGGCTGGGCCTGACAGGCAGTCCCGCGGCCCTGGAGCCCCTCTCGCTCCATGCTTCTCTGCAGAGCTGTGGGCAGCCGGCTGTCCTCTGTTGGGCTGTGCATTTGTACCCACTTTGCAGGCAACCCTTTAAAGGGTTTGTCATTCCTTTCTCCAATGCATGCACTTTGCTTCCCTCATCCCTAACCCTAGGAGCTCTGAGAAGAGGGCCTGGTCCTCAGCTGTGCGGTTATGATCAGGAAGAGGGACCTCTCCCTGCTCTAGCTCTCCACCCCCATTCCAGCTCAGCCCAGCCCCTCTTCCCATCCCCAAGGAGCAACAAAGAGTCCCCTGTTCCCGAGGGTTGGTGCTACAAGGAGGGCACAGTGCTTCTACAGAACTCACCAGCAGCTTTTCACAGATTTGATTTTCTCAGCCTCCTGCTCTCTCATTTTGCTGTTCCTACCAAGACCTCTCTCCTTGCCAAGCTTTCTTGAGGCGACAGTGGGTTTTTATCACCACGTAGCTATGATTCAGAGCCAGACCTCTAGCTGACAAGAACTAAAATTATTCTCTCTCACACACGCAGAGGACCACAATGGGGAAAAGTGAAAATGGAAATGTTTTTTAAGTTGCAAAGTCACTATCAGGTGAGGATTTATGGAGTCGGCCCTGACAGCTCCTTGTTTTGCAGCATCTTCACTAGAAGATTTTTGTTTTGATGTCTAGTTTCACCAACAAACCCCTGTCAAGCTCTTCCACGTGCAAAGCATTGTGCTACCCTATTCCAAGACCACCTTTGCACACAAAACCTCCTCCTCCTCTACATCCACACCAACGCCCACCAATGTCTCTGACTCAATTGCTGAGCAAAACATGCAGACCAAGGGTGCTGGGAGAATGGCATCACCATCAACCAACTCACCGTCTGGGGCTCCAGACTGGGCACCAGGCAGAAACACGCTGAAAGCGAAGACCCTTCACTTTCACTTGTATCACTGAAGGGGCATCGTCTCTATTTTGCAAATGAAAAAACAGCCGCAGGAATCAAGCAGCCTGTTCACTGGAGTATTCACTCAGTCACAGAATCAGGATTCGGACCGTGCTTAACTCCTTTGGTCCTGTGGACGGCCTCTCTCATGATTTGCATGTGCAGCTTGACAGATTCTGATGGCAGTGAAGATTAGCTTTAAGAAGCCATCTTCCTTATCTAGTCTCCTCTCTGGCAGCATCATTTCAGAAGCAGGCTATCCAGGACTAGCGGACAGTTTCTGATGGGAACAAGCTGATTAATACTGTGGCTGTAGCAACTTTAGTCTAACGAACTGAGTGACAGAATCCAGAAATCAGTGGTGGTATCCTCCAAGTAAAAAAATAAAATCTGCACGCAGGTGGCCTCTTTCTAAATGACATACTAAAAGACTGAGACCTGGATGTTCAAACGACTCAGGAGCTCAGCCGGACGGCTTGGCATGCGACGGACTGTCAGAGGTGCTCACGAAGCACTAACTAGCCTCTTGCAGGAAGGAATCTAAGACGGTGACAACCCAGGAGGCTCAGTGTGGCCACTCAGCCCCTCTCAGACCAGCACACCTTTCCTTCCTGCCTTTCGCCCTCTCTTTTCACTCTCCTACTTGGCAGGAAGGGACGGTGCGTTTTCCCCGAAGCTTTCTGCCTCACGGCCAGGATCCTGGGGTGGCAGTGCAAACTGGTGAGCAGACAATGAACCTGGAGTCAGAGATCTAGGCTTCAGTTCTGACTCTACCAGTCATATTATTAGATTTCCAGAGAAATCTAACTGGACTCTCTGAGCTTCAGTTCCCTCACCTGGAAGACTCGGGTAATAATACCTGTGACAGAGCATTGTCGGGAGACTTAAGGAAGAGTATGTATCAAGTGTCCTACACAGTGTACACTAACATTATTAGTACAATTCTTATCGCCCTGTCTGAATGCCACACAGATCCTACCCGTCATCCACTGGCCAAGCAAAATCTCCTTAATGCCGCTCTCCCCTCCACTTTACGGAAATGCTCAGCAGCTCCCGGGGGTCTGAGAGCAGAGACGGGCTCTACTACTTATTCCACGAACATTCACTGCTTTCCAGCTTCACATGGTTTCTCCTGTTCACATGAATGCTTCCCAAACTAGATTGTAAGCAGACTGAGGAAGGGGTGATGCCTTATTTTAACTCCCTTACTGCATTCATTTGCTATTGACTGAGCCCTCCGTGGACCAGGTAATGGCTCACACAGCCCCGAACCTAAGGCAACTGGAAGTCTGACTGGAGAGACATCTGCAGAAAAGATGCAATGAGAAAAATCTGAGGAGCCTGACCCAGAGCTCTTCCCAAATAAACAGAGTATGTACCCCCTGACCCTCTACTTGATCCCTCACTGGCTGAGGAGCCCTTGAACATGTTCCTGTAACAACCTGTCCTTAGTACAGACTCATCTCACTTCACAGCCATTTCTTATTTACCTATCTGGTCCCCCCAGCAGACCATCAGCCATGAGAGGGCAGGGCTACATATCTCATTCAATGCTCCATCCTCAGCACCGATGGTATCTGGTACACCATTGGTGTACATCAGTACACATCGGTGAAAGTGAAAATTGCTCAGTCGTGTCCAGCTCTTTGTGACCCCATGGACTATACAGTTCATGGAATTCTCCAGGTCAGAATACTGGAGTGGGTACCCTTTCCCTTCTCCAGGGGAGATTCCCCACCCAGGAACTGAACCCAGGTCCCCCACATTGCAGGCAGATTCTTTATCAGCTAAGCCACAAGGGAAGCCCAAGAATGCTGGAGCGGGTAGCCTATCCCTTCTCCAGGGGATCTTCCCGACCTAGGAGTCAAACCGGGGTCTCCTGCATTGCAGGCAGATTCTTTACCAACTTAGCTATCAGGGAAGCCCCACACCATCCACAGTAGACATCCAAAAATGTCTCTTAAACAAAGGTATTCAAGACTTGACTGATGGAGGTTCTGGGGACTTGGCAGGGAAATCTAATGTTTGTCTTCTCAGGGGCCATACTTGTTCAAGTATTTTTTAGAAAACATCTCCTCGGTGAGCTTTCCTCCTGACTAATTTTAAAGAAGGAACAAGATCTCCTCCCCTGCGTGATTTCACTGGAGCTGTCTGTAGTTGTCAGCCTCGCATTTGAAAGCCACAACAAAGGCTGGATAGAAAGCAGCTGAAGAGGTGTGAAACTTGATTAGTCGGGTTCCTAGGCTGAAAATAGAATAGAGGTAAAGCACCCTTCACCCACCCTCACCTCTTCTCATCCAGCTCTGAGGACATCCCACGGAGGAAGCAGCTGCCACAGTCTACTGGCATAACTTGCCATCCAGGGCTACCAGCACCAGCCACCACCACGGTGATCAGAAGGGCGGGAAAGCGCTGCGCTGGGGGCGATGATGCGGGCTGAGCCCAGCCTTGCTTCTAACCAGCTGTGTGACCTTCAACAGGTTACTCCACAATTTCCTTATCCAAAAAAAAAAAACAAACATGGAGAGAATGCTACCTGTCCCACGGGGTACTGAGAATCTCAAAGAAGACAATAGTCACAGAGACAAAACAGAAAGAAAAGCAATGACTACAGCAACATCTCCACAGGATAGCTCCCACTTGGACAGAAATATTTGAAAAGAGTAAAGGATTTTGCAAATAGCATGGGCAGCCACAAGGTCAGAGACACTACCCCTCATCCATTTGGCTTCCCACTGGCAGAGTTTCCTCGGATCGAAGACCTCTGTTGTAAACGCTTCTCCCAGCGCAGTAATCCAGTGATGAACAAGGGTCATGTTGTCCCAGAACACACATCAGATATTTTCTCACCATAATTATCATTCAGAATTACAGACAAGGCTTCCAGAAAAGTGGGCTTCCCAGGTGGAGCTAGGGGTAAAGAACGCACCTGCCAATGCAGGAGATTAAGAGATGTGGGTTCAGTCCCTGAGTCGGGAAGAACCCCTGGAGGGGAGCATGACATCCCACTCCAGTATTCTTGCCTGAAGAACCCCATGGACACAGAAGCCTGTCGGGCTACAGTGCATAGGATCACAAAGAGTCAGATATGACTGAAGCAGCTTAGCACACAAGCATCAGAAAAAGCTCCCCCTCTCTCCAATTCTTCCACAGCCCCTTTCTCTTGACAACTTTTTTCCGGCCCTCAACAACATACAGCCTGAAGATAACATTTCCCCCCACTGACATCCTAAACTAAATCAGCAACGGAAGCAGCAAAATGAAACTTTGATGTTGGATAAAACTCAGTTCAAAACTCAGTTAAGCAACCTCTTAAACTGCAACCTCAGATAACTTAATACTTTGTGTTTCTGAACCTTGGTTTTCTTATCTACAAAACAGGCATAAGAGAGCCAACATATGAGGCTGTTGAGTGAAGTTCAAGCACAAGACTGGCAGGTCCTGGTGTTCAGAGCACGAGTGTTTCCAGTCCCTCTCTCTTCCAGGGAGAACGCTAACACTCCACGTGGTACCACTTCCTGTCCAGTGAAAATCCTGCCAGTCACTCCGGGAGGTGATGCTTCCTGATCACACAAATGACTCTCTCCTTCTTGAAGAGCTTCCCCCACTTGCTCTGCAGTCAGGCCATTTTTTTTTTTTTAAGAGAAGCTTTCTATCTAGGAAATTCACATCCAGATACACATGTTTTAATGGCCTGTACTTTAAAGACAGCAATGCACCTGATATTTTATACAAGTTCAAATCTGTATAAAGCAGAGCACACCCAAAGGACTAACAAAGGACTGAGCAGCGTCATCGTTGGATGAGTGTTAGAAATGTGCAGCGAGAGTGGAAACGGAGGGCCAGGGAGAGAAACGGCCACTGTTAGAACACCCAGGTGTGAAGCACTGGGTGGGTACACGGCATTATTTTATGCTTTTCCATCCTGAAAATATGATCAAGGAGAGGCCAGCATGTCCATTTTCAGTGGAGGAAACTGCCATTAATCAAGAGTTCCATGCAACTAGACATTATTAATCAAGAGTATGCAACTAGATATCATAGTAAGATAAATCCAAAAGACAAATATGATATCACATATATGTGGAATTTAAAATACAGCACAAATGAACCTACCTAGGAAACAGAAACAGACTCAGAGAGAATAGGCCTGTGGTTGCCAAGGGGCAGGGAGGTAGGGAGAGGGATGGATGGAAATGAGTATAATGTAGGATGGATAAACAAGAACTAATGGGAATCATACTGAACATCCTGTGATAAACCACAGTGGAAAAGAGTTTTTTTTTAAGTATGTGTTTTTCTGAGTCACTTTGCCGTACAGCAGAGATTAGGCTTTCCAGGGGGCCGCTAATGGTAAAGAACTCACTTGCCAATCAGGAGATGAAAGAGATGCAGGTTCAGTCCCTGGGTTGGGAAAATCCCCTGGAGGAGGGGATGGCAACCCACTCTGTATTCTTGCCCGGAGAATCCCATGGACAGAGGAGCCTGGTGGGCTATAATCTGTAGGGTGGCAGAGTCAAACACAACTGAAATGACTTAGCACGCACATGTGTATATGTGTATAACTGTGTCACTTTGCTGGAGAAGGCAATGGCAACCCACTCCAGTACTCTTGCCTGGCAAATCCCATGGACAGAGGAGCCTGGTGGGCTGCAGTCCATGGGGTCACTAAGGGTCAGACACGACTGAGCGACTTCACTTTCACTTCTCACTTTCATGCATTGGAGCAGCAAATGGCAACCCACTCCACTGTTCTTGCCTGGAGAATCCCAGGGACGGGGGAGCCTGGTGGGTTGCCGTCTCTGGGGTCACACAGAGTTGGACACGACTGAAGTGACTTAGCAGCAGAAGCAGTGTCACTTTGCTATATGACAGAGATTGGCACACTGTAAATCAACTATACTTTAATTTAAAAAAGAACTGGTTGGTTCCAAAGCTTGTGTTTTTTTTTCTCACATTTCAACAGCATGTGCCCAGACACAGAGGAGAAGTGAAAGGGCAGAGAGACCCAGAGGTCCTGCCCTCTGGAAGCCTAGAGTGTCATGGGAGCCGGACAAAAATATACTGAAGACAACAAAGGTAACTCTGAAGTCGGAAGAGTGTTATAGAGCAGTGTGGTTCTAAGTGCAAGCAAGTAAACCCAAAGCCGGGTCCATCAGCTTTAAAAGTATGACGACAATGAAGGGCTGAGAACCGGGAGGTAATGAGCAGAGACGGTCTCCTGGAGAAGAGCAGGCAGGGGTGCAGAGGACAGAAAGCTCACGGTTGTGTTAAAGATGGAGATGTCCACCTGAAATGCAGAATGGTAGACAGAGCTTTTTAAATAATCAGGGTCTAGAGAAGGAAAAAACCACTGATTTTCTAGCTAAGAAAAAAAAATCTCTAAGAATAAATGTGAAATGAACAGTTATTTCTGCCATAGCACTCTGGACACTGCCCCATTTCCCAAAATGAGCATAAACCTAAAATGAAACTAAACAGCAGTTCCATGTTCCTGAGAAGGGAGCAGCAATTATTTTTTTTTTTCCTAAGAACAAGAAGGAAAATAACTGGGATGAGCAAGAAACAACTGATGTTATTAACAAGAAAACCATGATGTCTGAATGTAGATTTTCAGCTTTTCAAAGAGCTATGCTATGTCATTATCTCAGTTAGTTCTCACTTCAACCATATGAGATGGTCAGGACAGCTTCTTACCTCTAATTCACAGGAAATGAAAGACTAAAGCAGAGAGGTACAAACTATTGAGGACTTGAACCCAAACCTCTCAACTAGCAATTCAGGAACAAAGTTCCAACGATACCTACCGTCAGAGAGGGCTAATGTTTGCTGGTATCAGTTGAGGGGAGAAGAGGAGAGGGAGAAAGGCTGAGGCAGACACACACCACTGGCCACCCCTCACTCTCTGTGTTCCTTATCCACATCACTGCATTCCTACCTGGATGCATGACCACCCAGAAGACCACTACATTTCCCAGCCTCCTTTGCAGCTAGGCATGTGGCCAGGTTACCAAGTGCCAGCAAAAGTGATATGAACAAAGGTGACATGCACAACTTCCTAGTCCTGTCCTCAAAAGGAAGACACTTCAGGGAGCTCAGGAAGAGAGTTCAGTTCCACCCCCGTCCCACACCCCACCCTATTTTCTGGAGAAAGAACATATGGCCAAAGCTGGGATGGCCATATGGGATCCCAGTATAGAAGTCATGTATTTAAGACAGCAGAGAAACCTGGGCTTTGATGACTGCAGAGCATTCAGTCCAGCCTTACACATTTACGAAACATATATCCCATCTCTGTCCAGCAACAAAACCTATATCCTAACTAATAAAGAAGTTTTGTCAGTAGCACTGAACACCATTTCTAAAACTCCAGAACTTTCTCAACAGTTCAGATTCAACAAGACCATAAATATTTTATTAAGAGTCTGGTATGTGTTTGAAGTCTCTTAAGAGCATCTTACAGCCTCCAGGGAGATGGGCCCAATCCTTTTTGAAAAACAAGTATAATGGCATAGAGTGCAAAAAGGCATATTCCACAAAGGTGAATGAAAAGAAAGGAGAATGCTTAAATAAAGTCCTGAAGGAGCCAGGGTCAAGTCCCCATTTGCTTGCAAACAACAATCTAAGCTGAAAGGGGCCACAAAGCATATGCAAGGGTGGTGGGAGTTGGGTCAAATTGTGCAGGGTGCAGGTTACTCGGGGAAGGCACTGGCGACCCACTCCAGTACTCTTGCCTGGAAAATCCCATGGATGGAGGAGCCTGGAAGGCTGCAGTCCATGAGGTCGCTAAGAGTCGGACACGACTGAAACGACTTAGCAGCAGCAGCAGCAGGTTACTAGTGTCCCTTCCTGCCAAGAGAGAAGGTGATGTAAGGAAACGCTATGGTTGAGTCCAATAACTCTCTTGGCGCTCTCAGCCCCCACCTGGGGGAGGGAGTGGGCAGAGGTTGACTAAAGCCCTGAGCACGATGAGATCCAGCCCAGCAGAACTAGGAGGCACTGCTGTGGACTCAACAGATGCTCACGAGTCCCCTCAGCACCCACACTCTGCTCTGGGTTTAAGGAGCTGAGGCGGAGGAGGACAGGGGCGGAAATATGCAGAGACAGAACAGCAAGGGCTGGGCTTGCGGGGTGGAGGCCGTCTGGAGGAGGAGTATGATGTCTAGACCCCCTGCCATCATCAGAGAGACAGGAAGTGAATGTGGCTTAATTACAATGACAGGATGACAGCAATGACATTATGAGGAGAGAATCAGAGAGGTGCAAAGCCCATAGTAAGAAAATGAGAACTGCTGCTTCACCGTCAAGTTCTCCCTGGAAGAGATCCCCCCAGACACAGTCATGCCCCTAACTGAGACTCCAAGATGAAGGGACTCTCCCTTCATCCCTGACAATCCACCTTTGAGGGGTCCCTCAGAAGCCCCAGAAGGGCTCAGCCCACAGTGAAGTCTCCATCTTCAGGACCTACGCACTGGGTGGTGGGCGACAGGCCCACAGTCCCCAGTGTCCACCCCCCAACCTTGGACTCCTGGGTGTGCCACCCACAGAGACACCTCCATCCTCAGAGGTCTATCGAGGGAGGCACTCAGTATGTGGCTGCTAAATGAGGTCACCTCTCCCAAATGTCACCCTGAGGGCCAGAGGGGCCTTGTGATTCTCTCAGCATCAACACAGAGGCAAACTACACATGTAAAGAGGGGGTCCACCCATCACCCCACAGGGTGAGCCTTGCAGGAGACCACTGAAGACCTGTTCAAGGATGGCAAAGGGATCAGAGCAGGGCTGACTTGTCAACACCTACAAGTTAGACATAAAATCCAGGAGGTGGACACACTGTAGATCACCAACATCGAGATGATCACAAATGCTCATTTTAGCCAAGTCTTCTCCTCTTACTATTGCAATTTTTTAAAATCAGAATTGAGAAACGTGAGCAAACTTGAAAATACTTAGTTTTCCTGCTTCCTGGCAGCCTCTGGGGAATTAGCTAAGTTACCATAACATGTTCAATGACAGAGAACAAAGCGGAGAAGCAACGAAAGGCTTCTGGATAATCTATATTATGGTTAATATGTGGCAACTGAATAACCAAGAAATACCGTTAGTGATGCATATAAAACTCAAAGCAGAAAGGAGAAAATCACAATGTTACCAGTACTTCAAAGCTCATTGGCTTTATTTCCCTCTACTCCCCTTGAAGAATGCTAGTCTGATTCAGGGGAACTGGGGAGGGAGAGGCATTGACTGCGGAGCATAAATGCAGGGTGTGGTCAGTGCTCTCTGTTACCCAAGATCCCAGTTCTGGGGTCATCCAGTCCCGTGAGCCACGCAGTAAGGATGCAAGTGCGCACGTGTGCACATGGGCAAAGCAAGACAAAAAGAGCCCCGTAAATCGAGTAAGACATCAGCGGCTGTCCTGAACAAAGGTTGTCTGGAATGTGAGTTTACAAGGATAATTACCAGCGCATTACACAGAGGGCAATAACGTTGTTGTTAGCACAAGAATTTGTCAGACTTGTCACACGGAAAGGGGAACAGCTGTAACTGTACGTGACAGGTTGCTGAAAAAATGGTTGGTGTCTGAAGCACTTGGTCCCCCGCGTTTCTACCGTAAACTTGTCCTTAAATTAAAACAACAGGCAAATGTACAAATACTTCCCACTGTAGAAATCGCTGGCTTGTTCAAGTTTATGGAGAGAATTTTCAAAGTGTGAGTGGTGTGCTAGAGAGGACAGGCTGATGAGGTCTGTGTTCTCAGTCCACGCCATCGCAGATGGGCACAGGGGAAGAGCTGGGCTTTTAATTCAGAGTCCCAGACACAGATCCTGTCTTTCCGACATACTACCCATGCATTCTTGGCAAAGGAGTTAGCTCCTCTCAGCTTCCATTTCCTTTTAAGATGTACTTTATAATCTCTAAGGCATAGAGTTGTTGCAAACAGGAGGATTTGCATATAGAATATTTAGCACCTGGCAAACAGCAAGTGATCGGGAAACAAAGCAACAATTAAGCAGACTTGCCTACCTAAATATCATACTTGGGGCATATTGCAGAGGTGACTGCCTGTGTACTACACTTAAAAAAAGAATAAGAAATGGAAACACTACAAAGCTTTGAAAAGGTGGGGAGAGAAAAGAGGTGATGCTAATTGTTTGGGTTTTCCTTTAGAGACTATACCCAGGAAATTATTTTCTCCGGAGAAGGATGGCTTTGGAGAAACAGTTTATCCTCATATGCCACCAGAGCTGTTTTCTTATCTTTTCTTCCAGGTAAAAAGTTGCAAGAAGTCTCCTCATATTTGAAAGCCTTCAGGGAGCTCATGAAATGGAGCCTATTTTCTAACTGACCACTCTCAGCAAATTTTCTGTAATGCATATAATGAAGTATTTTGATTGACAGGGATCTCATCTTCCCCTTAAGAGACAGAAATTGTGCCCAGAGCACGGTGCATCTGGTTGTTTACTGGTGCCCCAAGGCTCACAAAATGTTGCAAGCACTGCCTGGAAAACTCGGAGATGTTAAGGCTGAAATAGTTCTAGAAGAGCAAAGATCTTAAATCCTTTTACACGACATGAGAAAGCATCTCGAGTTCTAATTAAGCTAAAGCAATTAGCCACCCACAGATACTTAATGCTGCTCCCCGTGGTCAGGTAATCATCTCTATTAAAACCCATTTTAAAAAAAGAGTGGACCCAAAAGTTCCCAGCACAACTTCCCACAAACTAGCTAAGCCATAGACACGTTCGGTAAACACACAGAGCTGGTCTCTGCATATGGCAGAGGGGTTTTTCGGAAAGGAGTACATCAGACATAATGAGGTGATGGCAAATAAAAAGGAGGTGAGCTGCAAATGGGACAAAAGGGGTAAGAAAATCCACTTGCCAAGGAGTCCCTGGATCATGGATGGGCTGGACAAAGCCTGACAAACTGAAGCCTGTTTCCCTGGTCTTAGAACCCACTGGTTGGTGTAACAAGATGTCAACTCCACCCCGAGGAAGCACATCAAGCAGAAGGGTTTTCTGCCAGCTGGAACTGGGCCAGCTCTGTCCATGGGATTTTCCAGGCAAGAATACTGGAGTGGGTTGCCATTTCCTTCTCCAGGAGATCTTCCCGACCCAAGGATTGAACCCAGGTCCTAGGTTCATCACCTGTGACCAGACTACCATCCAAACCCATGCTTCACAGGAGGTCTGTCCTCTCTCACACCACCGGTGTCCTGGAAGCACCAACAGGGTGCATTCGGCAGGTTCACAACGAGTCCAATCCACTCAAGTTCACGTGCTTTCCCCAGCCCAGTTAAGCCTAATCTTCCCCGAGACTCCCTTTAGTGAGGGGAGGTCATTGTTGCTTACAACCCTTTGAGACTTGGTAATAGTGGCAACAGCTACAGAAAGGTCAATGGTCAAGCGCTTAAAAATTAAGGGCTTCCCTGGTAGCTCAGCTGGTAAAGAATCCTCCTGCAAAGCAGGAGACCCAGGTTCGATTCTTGGGTAGGGAATATCCCTACTCCAGTATTTGGGCCTGGAGAATTCCATGGACTACGTAGTCCATGGGGTCGCAAAGAGTTGGACACAACTGAGTGACTTTCAAATCCTCCCTGGTGGCTCAGACGGTAAAGCATCTGCCTACAATGTGGGAGACTTGGGTTCAATCCCTGGGTTGGGAAGATCTCCTGGAAAAGAAAATGGCAACCCATTCCCATGGACGGAGGAGCCTGGTTAGGCTACAGTCCATGGGTCCATTTTCACCCCTCTGTTCATAGGGAATTGGTTCTAGGATCAATTGATTAGAAGATATGAAAACCAATAGATTTTTAAGTCCCTTATATAAAACGGCATAGTATTTGTCTATAACCTACATACATCCTCCAATATACTTTAAATGATCCCTAGATACTTATAGTACCTAGTACAATATAAATGCTATGTAAATAATTGCCCATATGTGGCAAATTTAAGGTTCATGAATTTTCTGGAAGTTTCTCTCTTTAATATTTTCAGTCCATGGTTGGTTGAATGCGAGGATGAAGAAAGCATGGACACAGAGGGCCAAGTGAACTTTCCTCAAGGACTAGGGTTGTTTCTGTTTTTCAGTTCAGTTAAGTTAATCCAAAACCCCACTACTTCTCAACTGAACAAGAGCTGTTTATTCCTGTAGGTTTTTTTATTTTAGATTTAGAAAATCTCTCAGTCACCAAGCAAACATCAAAAATATTGATCTAGCTCAGCACTGTTCAATAGAAATACGATTTAAAATTTTCCTAGGATTCGAATTAAATAAAAATATATACAAAACTATTGTACTAGAATATTTTACTTAACCCACTCTAAGCAAAACCATTACTATTTCTAGATATAATACAAAAGATTATTAATGAGATACTTCTGATTTTGTTTTCATGCATCCTTTCTCTAGTACCACACTGAACTGTGCAATCTAGAGCTATTTTTAAATTGCCGTGGGAAAACTTCCACAATTCACTGTTTTATGAACACAGAGGATACCAAAATGCATAGCATGATCTCATTTTAACTATTAAAATGTGTTATCTGTGTGTTCAGATATGGATAGACAAAAATCTCTAAGGGAAACACCAGAAGTTACAGCGATTTTAAGAAACAGAATTATGTATGGTTAGTCACTAGTTTCTATGTTGTGCTCTTTTGTTATTTTCTGAATTTCTGTGCAGTAAATATATACTGTTTAATAGAAAAACTATAAAGCTAGTCTTTAAAAACAAAAAACCCTCCCTTATTTTAAGCTGTAACACCCTGATCCTACGGCACTATAGCCATTGCCCTATTCTGGCTAGCCGAAAGGATGGACAAACTTCCTGGCCCACCCCTCGCCCAGCCGCTGTGATACTTACAGCCAATCATCATGATGGCCACGGCAAAGATCTTCTCAATGTCTGTGGATGGGGCGATGTTCCCAAAGCCCACGCTGGTGAGGCTGGTCATGGTGAAATACAACGAGGAGATGTAGACGGAATTCTTGCTGGGACCTCCTTCCCACTTCCCTGAGCCAGACCCGTTAAACTGGTAAGGGGTGCCAATGTCCATGGCCAGCTGGTAGAGCCAGCTGTTGTTGCGGATGGTCTTGGTGTCCTCGTCGAAGATCTCATAGTCCCCGATGCTGTACCAGATGCAGGCCATCCAGTGAGCGGCCAGCCCGAACACGCACACCAGCAGGACCAGCACGGCAGCTCCATACTCAATGTAGTGGTCCAGCTTCCGGGCCACGCGCCCCAGACGGAGCAGCCGGACAACCTTCAGAGAGCTGAACAGGCTGCTGATGCCCTGTGAGGAAAGTGGCACGGGGTCAGGGCCGAGAATAGAGAGAGCACCAACTCTGTCCCGCTACCTCCCAAGAGGCTTCCTTCAGCACACGTATCCCATGAGACACTAGAGTATGCAACCCTTAAAACATTGCTTCAGAGTAAGTCATGACATAGAGAAATGCCCATATATACTTTTATGTTTAGATACAATATAATAAGAATTTTATTCCAACATATATGGAAGGGAGATTTCCATTAGCTTTTTTCTACATCCTTTAAAAAGCAAATAAAAAGCTAAAAAATAAGAAAATAAAATTTGACTTTCATTCTAATTATATTGTATATATGTATACAAATACAAATATGAGCATTTTTCCATACTATTCATTTTAAAA
>SJYC01047745.1:0-37028 GCA_006408675.1 Madoqua kirkii | reverse complement strand
TATGAAATATTTTTAGAGTTGTATATTTATTTCATATTGAAAAATGGTCAGGAAACACATGGAAAGACACAGAAAACATTAACAGGGATAATTGCTACACTGTCAAATTATAGAATTACAGACAATTTTTATTACATTTAGTATATATTTTTGTTACACTTGCATATATTTACTTAACTTCTACAATTAAAAATTGTTACCTTTACAATTACATATTTAAAGAACAATTTTTCTAAATAAAAATAAAGGAACAATTGAAAAAAATAAAGAACTGAGATTCTGTTTTCCCAGGAAAGTTACAAACTCTTGGAAGGTCAGGGATACAGCCAGACAAAATGTACTTAATCTCAGTCAATCAAGGAATCTCAAAACCAGAAGGAGCCTTCTGATTTCACCTGCTTAAAGCCCCTTCCTTCAAATCCCACTGCGACAGGGCTATTCTCTAAATAATTCTTTTAAAAAAAATTTTTAGTTTTACTTTATTCTACTGTGGAAGGGCAGGAACACTAGTGTAGAAATCTTTAACATGGGGTCCACCACCCAGGCAGGTCACTAACTTGCTGTGTAAATTTGGACCACGCAGTTACCTCTCAGTTCACCTGTCTAGACAATGTGGGAGGTGGACAGGAAGAGCTATACAGCTTCGGCATAGGCCAGCTTACTCTTTTCTTATCTCCTAGGGAGCTGAAACATATTAGAGAAGCTATACCATTCAAATCTCAAACTCCCATTCCAAAATGATTCCAAGGTGCAAGGAAAGGAGATTTCCATTAAAATTTCCCAAATTCTATTAAAAAGCAAATAAACATCATAAAGACATTTCTTTGAATGAAGACTTTGGTCTCCCTTACACAGCAAAAATCTAACGGCAGAATGAGGCCTTTCGCAAGGCAGAGCAAATGACTTGTCACTACTCTAAGCACTGGACAGGTTCCAGTTCACCATTTCCTCTTTGGTCCTCCATACTGTTAATGACAACACTCAAGGGTCAGGTTATGTCACAGACAGAAGGAAAACACATACAAGTTTCCTGGTGAGTCTGTGTCAGCTCATCAAGGCTGCCTCCTCCTGGACACACAGCTAACCACATTTCCCAGCCTCTTTCCATCTGGGTAGGTCTCTGGAACCAGGTCCAGCCAATGGAATTCGAGGTGTAAGAAGTGTCACTTCCAAGCCAAGGAGCTAAATGTAAAAATACTTTCTCTACAAGTTCTCTCTTCCCCAGGGGATGCCTTCTTTGAGGTCAGGTACTCAACATTCAAAAATCTAAGATATCTGGTATCTGGTCCTATCACTTCATGAAAAACAGGTAAAAAGTAGAAATGGTGACAGATTTTATTTTCTTGGGCTCAAAGCAGTGTGGACAGTAACTGTAGCCATGAAATTAAAAGATGCTTGCTCCTTGGAAGAAAAAGTATGATAAACCTAGAAAGTGAAGTTGCTCAGTCATCTCCGACTCTCTGCGACTCTTTGCAACTGTAGCCTACCAGGCTCCTCAGTCCAGGGAATTTTCCAGGCAAGAGTACTGGAGTGGGTTGCCATTTCCTTCTCCAGGGAATCTTCCTGACCCAGGGATTGAACCTGGGTCTCCTGCATTGCAGGCAGATGCTTTAACCTCTGATCCACCAGGGCAGCCCATGATAAACCTAGACAGCATATTAAAAACCAGTGACATCACTTTGCTGACAAATGTCTGTCTAGTCAAAGCTATGGTTTTTCCAGTGGTCATGTACAAACGTGAGAGCTGGACCATTAAGTAGACTGATGCTTTCAAATCGTGGTGCTGGAGAAGAGTCTTGAGAGTCCTCTGGACTGCAAGGAGACCAAAGAAGTCAATCCTAAAGAAAATCAACCCTGAATATTCACTGGAAGGACTGACGCTGAAGTTCCAATAGTTTAGCTACCTGATGCCAGGAGCTGATTCATTGGAAAAGACCCTAAGGCTGGGAAAGATTGAGGGCTGGAGGAGAAGGGGGTGAGAGAGGTTGAGATGGCCGGATGGCATCACAGACACAGTGGATATGAGTCTCAGCAAACTCCAGGAGATAGTGAAGGACAGGGAAGCCTGCTGCAGTTCATGGATCACAAAGAGTTGAACACAACTTAGCAACTGAACAACAACTGAGGATGGCAGACACAGCACGGAAGAGGCCTGAGTCCCTTGGAGGTTTTGTGGAATATAGCATCCCCCAAATCAGCCTGAATCCTATCGTGATGTCAGTGAAAAAAGGAACCTCTTATATAAGCCACTGAAACTCGGGGGTATTTGTGACAGCAGCTATCATTAGCCCTCTCTGGCAAATGAACACACAAACCATATGGAGCACAGCCTTGGCAATAAAAACCAAACAGGTTACCACACAAATTATTTCACTGAAGTATGGGTGGAAAAAAATGAAACTGAAAGTTTTAGTTGCTTGGTTGTATCCAACTCTTTGTAACCTCATGGACTGTAGCCTGGCCAGGCTCCTCTGTCCATAGGAGAGGAGGAGTGGGTAGCCATTCCCTTCTCCAGGGAATCTTCCCGACCTAGGGATTATTTTTTACCACTAACAACAGCTGGACAGCCCTTTAAAAAAAAAGTTTTGTAACCATGAAATTCCCAACAGAAATCATCATTTCTGGCCCAACATACACCTGCCAATACATAATAATGGATCTTACTAGGCAAAAGGGACTACAGAGCCCGGCAGTTCATCCAAACTGCTGACTTTGACAAAGTTTACCTGTGCCATGTCTGGTATTCATCACCTGGACCCTGTTTCCCTCCGTGTGCTTTTCTCAAAAATCTGCCGTGAGAAATGGTTGAGAAAATCCTCATATTAAGGTGCAACAGACTGATGATGGTAAATGGATATCCTCTCCCCATAGGGTATTTGCATTTTAACAGAGGGAAATCAGCTTCCAATCATGGAGTTAAAAGTACCTACAGCCTGGATGAAGGAGATATTTTGGGAAGTAAAGAAGCCTTTTTGATGACTCAGAAATCAAACACATGTAAGCAGCCACCTACTTGCCACCTCCTCATAAGGAGGTTCCTGAAATTGTCTTTCCAAGCAGCTCTACTCTGAAGCAGAACTCATTACCCTGGGCAAAACTGCCTTGTCATTTTTCCCTCACGTTCAGCCCAAGCAACATTTATGGGGAACTGACTCTGTCCTCCTTGTGCTAATGCTACAAGAAGAGGGGGAAATGGTGCTTTGTCTTCTTGTTCATTGTTGGGTCTTCAGGGGCTGGCATGTGGAGGATGCTCAAGCGAAAGAAAGGGAAGAGGAAGCAAAAACCTGATTACCAATGAGAGGCGAAATACAGTTAGTGAAGAGATATTTCTACCTAACATTCACAGAACTTGGAGCTGAGCAGCAGCACAGAAGTCGTCTCCCAGCACCTCCGAGTCCAGCAGTGTCCTCTAGAGCTCCCTTAGGAATGGCCCTTCAGCCTCTGCCTGAACCCTCTTCTGCCTCTTGAGGACCTAACTCTGTGGCAGGCACTCACGGACATGAACTACGGGGCTCCGTCACTTTACATACCTCCTGTGTGCTCCACCTGCACTTCCCTTTCGCTCCACCCCACCCCTCCCCAGTGGCCACCATGTCACATGCAGCCCTGCTCACAGGCCATTCGATCCTCTGGCCCTACACTCCAGGCAGCACGAGCCTCCCACACACTGGACACACGCTTGCATCTCTGAGCCTGCTCAGACAGGTCCCTCAGCCCAGAGGGCCCAGTTTCCCAATTTCTGCCAGCTGGTACACTAGTTATCCTTCAGGTCTGCCACGATCCCCAGCCTACAGCCTTCCCAGAGCACCCGGAAGTCACAGCCAGCCACTCACCCTCCCGTGGGTTCACACTGTTCTGTATCCATCACTTTGCATTAAAGTTTCCTCCAGCCAGTTCCCCAGCTACATCAGGAACTACATCTTCCTAAAGATAGAAGCCACTTGTTACTCATTTTCGAAGCTCCTTACATTGGGTTCAATAATGTTCCTCCCTAAATTCAACTCTTTCCCAGAATCCTCAGAATGTAACCTTATGTGGAAATACGGCTACCATTGCAGGTACACTTAGCTAAAATAAGGTCATATTGGAAAATGGCGGACCCTGAATCCAGTATGACTGGGGAAAATCCCATGGACAGAGGAGCCTGTTAGGATGCAGTCCATGGGATCGCAAAGAGTCAGACACAACTGAGTGACTTCACTTTCACTTTTCACTTTCATGCATTGGAGAAGGAAATGGCAACCCACTCCAGTGTTCTTGCCTGGAGAATCCCAGGGATGGGGGAGGCTGGTGGGCTGCCATCTATGGGGTCGCACAGAGTCGGACACGACTGAAGCGACTTAGCAGCATCGGTGTCCTCATCAGAAAGACAGACTCACGTGACTATGCACGCAGAGGTTGGAGTGATAGGTCTTCAAGCCAAGGAATGTCAAGGATGACTGGCAACACCAGAAATGAAGAGAAAGGCATGGAATGGATTCTTTTCTAGAGCCTCAAAAAGACATGGCCCTGCTGACACCTTGATTTTAGATTTCTAGCCTTCAGAACTGGGACAGAATAAATTTCTGCTGTATTGAGCCACCCAGTTCTTGGTAATTTGTCACAGCAGCTCTAGAAAACTAATATATCTATACAAGCTTTAAAGCCAGCACCTTCTCAGAGAGGGTCTCAAATATTTTCTAAACTGAATTGAAGAGTTTGGCTTATGAGAGAATTTCTTATTTTCAGGAGCCTCTGGAACAATATAAAATAAGCCTTTCCTCAGTGTGTTATCTGTGTCACACGGACGGCCTGTTACATAGTTGTGCATTAGCTCCCTATTGCCCTAACAGCCGGAATTTTAGCTGTTTAAAAGCATTTCAAGCTACTAATTTGTTCTTTTTTCTTCTCTCCCGGAAGCTCAGTGGATCAGCTAGAGAGAATCTTCCAAACTTAAAAAAAAATAGTATTCTAAAAACATGCCAGCACCATTTGGGAGCCAATCACATCTCGCCACCACCACCCCGCCCCCTCCAGGATTTCTTATAGCAGAAATCCTACCTCACATTCCAAATAGTTCCAGAGAGTTCTTTATCAAAATCTTAAGGTTGTGAAGACCCAGGAATTTCAGGTCGAATGCACATGGCCAAAGGCCACTGAGAAAGAACCTGGGCTGGTAAGCCTCAGCACTGAAGGCCAACACGGATGACTGGAAGGAAGTCTCCTGAAATCTCAGTAACCTCAACTGTGGTGATTTTGACGCAACTCAGACTGAAGTAGATATTTGGCAATTATCAGGTTCACTTGTGCACGAGCAAGCTTTGCCTATTCGCCAGGACTAAAAAAACCATCCTGTTAATTCCAGCTCCACTTTGCTTCCTCAACTAGCCAAATTCACCAGTTTTCGGCTCTTTCATCATTTTTTTTTTCTGTCACATACACAAAAAGTAACACTCTCACAGACTGATGCTACTGCTGCTAAGCCGTGGATGACTGGAAGGAAGTCTCCTGAAATCTCAGTAACCTCAGCTGTGGTGATTTTGACGCAACTCAGACTGAAGTAGATATTTGGCAATTATCAGGTTCACTTGTGCACGAGCAAGCTTTGCCTATTCGCCAGGACTAAAAAAACCATCCTGTTAATTCCAGCTCCACTTTGCTTCCTCAACTAGCCAAATTCACCAGTTTTCGGCTCTTTCATCATTTTTTTTTTCTGTCATATACACAAAAAGTAACACTCTCACAGACTGATGCTACTGCTGCTAAGCCGCTTCAGTCGTGTCCGACTCTTCACGACCCCATGGACTGCAGCCTACCAGGCTCCTCCATCCATGGGATTCTTCAGGCAAGAGTACTGGAGTGGGTTGCCGTTGCCCATGACATTGTATTATTGAAAAGAACAATTTTGTCTTTCACATTCTTGAAAAGTTTCCCCAGGCTTCCAAGTCTATGTGGTGACACAGCATCCAGAGGAAATACTGCAGTTACACTTGATTTTTTCAAATTGTTTTCAACTCCACGTTACCCCTCATTACTCTTCTCCTGCACCTTCCTCCAGCTAAAGGTCTGAGTCATCTGGGAACCTGTCAGCGTATGTAGAAAATTCCCAGCCTCGGCGTCCTCATGGATTGTTCCCACCACCTTCCTGCTTTAGTTGAAACTGGCTCTCACAAGCACCTGGCTTTTTCCCATCCTGGAGTTTGGAGTAGGGAGCTTCAAACTCCACACTTCATGTTCCAAATAAGAGTTGTTTGACACTCAAAAAGAAAAGAAAAGTAAAAGAAGCTCCCCTTTCTTAAGATTCATGTACCAGAAAATTAAAAAAACCCCCACTTAATAAAGATCCCCTGAAACTACCACAGCCCCATAAAAAAAAATTCATGCCCTTCAGCAATACCATTATCTGATTACTGATAGTTAACATCTATTGAATGCTTACAAGTATGCCAGCACTTGGGCTTATTTCATTTACTCTCCCATTTATCGAATCCTCAGTCCCTCCTTTTCATTACCTGGCCACAGCCCGTCTTCTGCTATCAGCAAGGGAATCTTAATGTTCAAGGGGAAAAAAAAAATCATTCAGCAGTCCAGCCTCCGTTCCAGTGCCTTTCACTTCCTCTCCATACCCTGTGCCTGGTTATCACTGGGAACTGCTTCATCTCCGAACGCTTACACACCAGCACTCGACACAAGGACGACACATGCTTCCATTCCTTCCGTCCTTTCCTTTATCCCATCCAGCCTGCTCTTGGGCTTTTCTTTGATATCTCTATCCCCCCATCTTTTTTTCCCCCAACCATCAACTCTCCAGATTTTACTTCCTTTCCCATTTACTAGACCCTGTGACATCATTTCAAGTGCCCCCTCCCACAGCCCTCACCATCTCTCTCTCCTTGCCTTCCTATCACCCTTGCCCAACGAAATGCAGCACCATATAGATTCAACAGCAGACGCTGGGCTGCTGTCTCCACTCCCCGCTGGGACCTGTCCTCTTCCTCTAACAACACTCGCCTTCCCATCAACAGCTATTCCAAATCTTCACTCCTCTTTTCAAGATCCCACCTGACCTGTGCCTTCTTATTCTCAGCCAGCATCACCTCTCCATTTACAGACAGAGCAGGGGTCGTTAGTATCAATTCTCATCCGCATTCCTCCTCCACAAACAGCATACGCATTAGCATCACCCTTCCACACTGAATCCAAACTCACTCCTCACCTACTCAGGAACCCCACCGCCTCACCTACTTACCCTTCTCTCTGTTCCCTCCCTTCATCTTCAAATCTCCCTTTCATAGACTCATTTCTGTTAAAAAATAATCATACTGTTTCAAGTTCTATACACCTCTCCACTCTTTCTCTCCTGAAACCATAATCAACACCATGGCTCAGATCCCTCCTTTCCCTGGTCATTTCTCAACCCACTGTACTCAAAAGCCCACTCACTCTACCCAGAAACTACTGTCTCAACGGTCACCAAACACCTTCTAATTGTCATACCTTCGGCGTCTGTCACCTGTAATGGGCATGTGCCATTCTTCATGGCCACACAGGGTCCACACTGTCTTCCTATGTTTAGTAGACCTCCTCTCCCACCTAGAAGCTGACAACACCATAAACCTTCCTTCTGCAGCCAATGTGTGAGCACATGACCAAGAACGTGCCCATCAGAGACACCCATCCCAGTCGCTGGATGGCACCCCATGGAGAACTGTGCAGGGCCCCTTTTGCAAGGGCATGGCAGCATCCCCCAGGTCCCAGAGGCAGCAGAAGCGGTTCTGGAATTGATACCCATGGTCCACTGATGGTCAGGTCGACACTGCACGTTTTGAACCCACATCCAACAGCAACAACAGCGATACGCTCACAGGACAGCTCTGCCGCACAACTTGAGGCAGCAAAGCCACCGAGTGTTCTCTAGTTGCCCCCAAAACTCTGAGCACACAACATCCTCGAGCCCTCACTCGCACCACCATATGAGATGGACTCCCCTCCCTCAGTTCTCTCAATACAAAGCGAGGCACTGTTCTTGGTCTTCTTCTCTTCCCAATATACTCCTTTCTCTGGGAAGCTGCATCCATTAATGTAGCTTTAACCACTATCTATATACCGCTGCTGCTGCTGCTAAGTGCTCCGGTCATGTCCGACTCTGCATGACCCCATGGACAGCAGCCCACCGGGCTCCCCCGTCCCTTCATCATTTTTTTTTTCTGTCACATACACAAAAAGTAACACTCTCACAGACTGATGCTACTGCTGCTAAGCCGCTTCAGTCGTGTCCGACTCTTCACGACCCCATGGACTGCAGCCTACCAGGCTCCTCCATCCATGGGATTCTTCAGGCAAGAATAACATGCTGTAAATCCATCTTTCCAAACCAGACATTTCTCCTGACCCTAAGACCCTCTTATGGGCATGACACTGGGATATCCCACAGCTTCCTCAGCCTGCCATGTCTAACCCTCAGCCCAGCTATTTCCCAACTTGGAGAATGTGCCCAACATACAGTCTCCCAGGTGAAAAACTAAACATAATCATCTTTGCTCCTTATGCAAACTTTTCTTAACTGGAACATTCTTTTTAGAAGGGTGATGTTAAGGTGTATCAGTATTCCAACACATAAGTTACTGCCACTTGGCTAAGAATAGAAAAGTATTTCCTTGTCTCTTCATATAACATTAATAAGATACTAGAATGAACATAGGTACTAGAATATACATAAGATACTAGAAACATGGATGACCCCAAGAAGGGAGCTTCTTCATTGTAATATCCTTTTGAATGCTATTCCATATGAAATTTTGTTTACCCTAAATTTTTAAAGATTAAATTATAAAAATTAAAAATAAAATTTAAAATATGACCCAACACTGCTCAGACCCATTCAATGGCTTTCATCACCTTCTGAATAAAATTCCATTAGTCCAGTACTCTTGCCTGGAAAATCCCATGGGAGAAGCTTGGAAGGCTGCAGTCCACGGGGTCACTAGGAGTCGGACACAACTGAGCAACTTCACTTTCACTTTTCACTTTCATGCATTGGAGAAGGAAATGGCAACCCACTCCAGTGTTCTTGCCTGGAGAATCCCAGGGATGGGGGAGCCTGGTGGGCTGCCATCTGTGGGGTCACAGAGTTGGACATGACTGAAGCGACTTAGCAGCAGCAGCAGCAGTTTAGCAAACACAGGCCTTTGTAATGTCGCCTTGGACAGCTTCGTCACTCACTGTTTCCCTCCCAGGCACCCCCTGCTTTCATATCAGTTTTTTGTGGTTCCACAATCACTCTGTGCCTTCACATCTTCACACACGTTGTTCCTTCTGCCTCAAGCACTGTTCTCCTGGTTGTCTGCCTGGCAGATCCCTACCCGTCCTTGAAAACATTTCTCAACACCCATGTGGCAGGACGAGTCACATATTATGAAAACTCTGACTTATCCAGTGTAAAGGTAGGTTATCTTTTAAAATAATTATAGTTCAAATCTACCCCAATAACATCACTGTCATCTAGTTTTCTTTCTTGACCTGTGGGAAGAAGAATATAGACATGGCAACAACCTAGAGACTATGGATCTGAAGTCGCACACAGGATCCTAATCCACTGAATATGTTCATTTTCTATGTCTACTGGTGAATTTTCTGTGTCCACTTGACTGGGACACAGGTGCCCCGATATTTGATTAAACATTATTCTGGGTGTGTCTGTGAGGGTGTTTCTGGAGTGAAATTAACATTTGAATCAACAGACTGAGTAGAGCAGATCCCTCTCCCTAGTGTGAGTAGGCCTCACCCAGTCCACTGAAGGCCTGAATTGAGCAGAAAGTTGGATAAGGGCGACTTCATGCTGACTGCTTTCAAGCTGGGACACCATTTTTCTGCTCTCAGACTGGAACGTAACCACTGCCTCTCCTGGGTCTCCATCTTGCCGAGGGTGGATCTGGGGCTTCTCAGCCTCCATAACTACCATAATGCTAATTATATAGATAATATTTATTTATAACATATACAAACCCTACTGATTCTGCTTCTTTGTAGCACCTTGACCCATACAGGGTCTTAATAGGAGAAAGGTTAAGAACTGCCAGTCTAAGACAACACAAACCATCTCTCCTGTGATGCCTTTCCTAATACCCATAGGCAGGGCTCAGCATGCCCTGCACTAGACTCCCACGACTGCTCCTTGGTTCACTCTTCCAGTAAATACTTGCTGAGCATCTACCATAAAGCAAACACGGTTTCAAACACTGATAATGGATCACAGATGGACCAGACCAACATCTTTACCCCTGTGGAACTGAGATAACAAGCAAAAAGAAATGGTATGTTATATGACAGTAAGATGAAAAATTAAGCAGGAAATAGATACGGAGTGCAGGGAAGTGGGGCTGGCAGAGTGTTAAATGGGACTTCGAAGCGAAACTCCACTGAAATCTGGGCGTTTAAGTAATGATCTTACCCCTGTGGAACTGAGATAACAAGCAAAAAGAAATGGTATGTTATATGACAGTAAGATGAAAAATTAAGCAGGAAATAGATACGGAGTGCAGGGAAGTGGGGCTGGCAGAGTGTTAAATGGGACTTCGAAGCGAAACTCCACTGAAATCTGGGCGTTTAAGTAATGATCAGGGGAGGTGAGAATGTGAGCCACCAGGACACCTAAGAGAAACATGCTCCAGACAGGGGTTAGTTCAGTTCAGTCACTCAGTCGTGTCCGACTCTCTGCGACCCCATGAATGGCAGCACGCCAGGCCTCCCTGTCCATCGCCAGCTCCCGGAGTTCACTCAGACTCATGCCCATTGAGTCAGTGATGCCATCCAGCCATTTCACCCTCTATTGCCCCCCTCTCCTCCTGCCCCTACTCCCTCCCAGCGGGTCAGCAAGCACCAAATATCCCAGGCGTGAAGGCCACATGGTCTTTATATTAGGCTTTCAGGCCTTTGGGATCAAGAAGCACACCTTTCATGGAAGTAATAATTATTTTAATAAAAATAGCAATTTTATCGAGTACTTACTAAATGCCAGACACATTAAAGACTTTATAAGCATTGTCTCACTTAATCCTCATCATTTTGAGAGGTAGGTATATTATACACCCAATTTACAGATGCAGAAACTGATAGAATCATTTGTCTAGAATGACACAGAAAGTAGCAGAGCCAGAATCTGAATCCTGATCAACCAACTCCCAAGATTATGCTTTTTTTCCCTCTGCTTTAGAGACTCCACCTTTAATTTCCCACTTTTAGAGCCCTGGTACCTCACAGATGGTCGATAAATGTTTATCAAATGGAAACTCACAATGAGACTTACTTGGAGGAGGTGGCCTAGCAGTCTGTTTTAAGGATTTACTACTTTATTAACAGAGCTTGATTTGTCTGTTGTCTTTAAAACAGAGATGATTTCAAGAATAAATATTTCAAGATAGTCCCACCACTCTGCAGATTCATTTCAACTGCATAATGGAATAAACTGGCTTCCCAGATCTCATCGGAAGTTACTCCCTGAAGCTTAAATGTAATTTGTTTCCCTTTCATTGCTTCAACATTTTACTTTCTTCTCAGTTGACTCAGCAGGAACTTCCTGAAAACCTAGTATAGGAAGATACAGTCCAGAACGACCAGTGATACGAAACCAGAGAAGACACCATCACCTGCCCTCACACTGTCCACAATCAGACCACAGAGAAAACCACTGCATGACTGCAACGCAGCAGCGAACGTAAGCTAGCTGCCGCTATGAAGACTGAATGAGCACAAGCCTGGTGGCCATGCATAGAGGACTTTCTTCCTAGTTCACTTAACAGTTGTGTTGACCATACTCAGGGGGAGGATGTGGTTACCGAGTGTAGGGGAGCTTTTAGCCCGAAATGGGAGAGCTTGAAACCTTTCATTGGTTTAATCCAAGAATGCACCCAAAAGACACAGCTGCAGTCTCCTTAGAAAACAAAGGAAGTATAAAACTTTCACTTAAAACTGTCCACTTTCCTTTTGTTTACAATTCAAACTATAAAACAAACTATTTAACTGTGATATTATACCATCAGGCTCTTTTCCTCTCTAGAGGCTTTGAAAATGGAACTCTACCACTGGCCAAATAAAATCCAAAGGATATAGTGTACAGAATTTGGTTTTATCAAGCCATGTGTCTTTCTCAGAATAATAATCTCAGGCTTTCCTCTACCAAGGAAGTGAAGTGAACCCAAGTAGCCCAGATAGCCTAGACTGTACTTTCTCTCCTATGAAGCAGGCAAAAAAAATTCACGTCTGCAACTCTGACACTGATGCAGAAGTAGCCAAGCCTTCAGTCTGCTTTAGGCTGATTTAAATTATCAGAGAGTTTAAGTCAAATCAATGGTGCAGGTGAAAATCCCAGTGGCTTACAGGAGGGTCGTGTCTGTAGGAGTTTTCAGCACTGGGGCCTGAATAGGGCACCAGTTCACTTATCACTGCCTGGCAGAGCTCTCAGCGTGAAACAGCACTGATACTATGAAAGCATCACCTTAACTAGTAATGTGGGATGTCTCGGTTGGGGCCTCCTGACCACAGGTAACAACCCTCTAATTCATGCAGAGGAGAGGTGCAGATAATTTCCTAAGGAGTCTAATTTGGCTTAAAAGACACCCTCCCTCCCCAGACATGACCCATGTCATTTTCATCCTCACTCCAAACCAAGCTTCAGGTAAGAAGGTGGAAGCCCCCAGAAGCTATAAAGTAGCCCCCAACTGCGTAGCCTCATGTCAAGCACTGGGAATGTGGGGTACAGCCTGGAGAGACCTTCACCAGGGTGGCGAGGACGGAAGACTCATGCGGCTAATCTGGAGGTGGGCAAGGTTCCCCAGGTTTGGGGAGCTGGCAGAGAAAAGTGCAGGCCAACAGCCCACACACCCGGGCCGAATCTGTGAGAACTGAGGCAGCTGTGAAGTATTCCCAGCACTCAGGATCGAGCTCGCCTGCACAGGCCAGCAAAAGTCCCAGGGTCAGAGCATCCTGTGAAGAGCTATATAAGCTGCTGGGCACACTTCTGAAGGACCACACAAGGGGAACTCAGAGCAGGGTCCCTGGAGCAGGCTAGGAGGTGGGCTTAGCCTCAGGACACTTCTCAGTGTGACCAATACATGGACACAGAGAAAGGGACGGGGGAAACAGACCCTAGGGAAGATAGTGTGGCCCTAACTTTGGGGATTCCTACGTTGAAGGTAATAAGAACTCCCTTTTGGCTAGGAGGGTCCGTATTTCCCTTTCAATATTGTTCGTGGTTTTAACTCTATCACAAATAGATTGAAAACCCTCAAGGGCTATTCCTCCTTGCAGCCTCAGCAGTGAGTGGTGACGGGATCATTCTAGACTCTTCCATCCTGGGAAACAATGCCATACACAGAGCTTCCCTCAATTACCTTCTGGCCTTCTGAGAGGAAGTCTCTGTAGGAATAATGTAAGGAAAAGTTATGGCTCCTTTAAGAGGCTTCTGGTAAATTCAGAGTTCCAAACTTTCTGGAAGCAGGTGGAGGTAAGTAATCACCATTCTGTGTGGTTACACTAATCAGTAACTACAACTCTGGAGAATAACAAGCCATGGAGAAAAGAAATTGTCTTCTCATTACAGGAAAATAAAAACTGCCTAGAGGAGTCCCATGCACACGGAGAGCCACATGTAGGACTCGAGCTTGGACCCACGAGTCCAAGCACACTCTCACTAAATATGGCCCTGGTAGTCTACCCAACCTTTCTGTGCTTCATTTATTCACCTGTAAAGCATAGGAAGTGCATTTTCACAGGATTAATGCTCACAAAGTTTTAGTTGTTGGGACTTCCCTGGTGGTTCAGTGGTTAAAAGTCTGCCTGCCAATGTAGGGGATCCCCTAGTGTGATCCTTGGCCCCCAAACTAAGATCCTACACGTTGAAGCACAGCTAGCCCCGTGTGCCACAGCTACAGAGCCCACGGACCCAGAGCCCGCACTCCACAACAAGAAACCCCACTGCAATGAGAAGCCCACACCCCACAACTAACGGCAGCCCCTGCTCGCCCAACTCGAGAAGCCCACGCGCAGCAACGGAGCCCCAACGCAGCCAAAACAAAAAGGATTAGTTGTCGTTGTTACTCAAGAAATGGTCACCTTGCTTTCCTTCAGCTGTAAAAATTCAGCCAAAAAAAAAAAAAAAGAGAACGACAAAGGGGAGAAACTATTTGCCCTGGGCGAAAAGGAAAGACAGGATCTGGAAATGTCAGAAAGAAGTCACCGGCAGGTGGGAATTAATAAAGAGGGGAAGCAATACTCCCTGTCTGAAAAGTTGCAAACAAGCAGTCAAGTGTGTTAAACAGTTGAGGTATAAGATTAAGGAAAGAGGCAGGGGGTCCTGGCCTTGTGCTTCTGGACTCGCAGAGCTACAGGGGAAACTGAAAGTCAGCCTCACCTGATATTGGGCTGCAACCCACAGGCCGGCAAGCCTTGTAACTGCCGGCATCAAGACCAAAGAAGCAGCCCAGAGACCGCAACAGAGACATCAGTGGATTATTGGACAAGGGGCTCTTACTCAGCTGAAGCAAAAGGTCCTGGAGCGACACTCCACCACATACAGCAGGCAGTCCGCAGAACAGGGGGGCACCTTAGGCTGCCATTTGCAGGGGGACGTGACGTCAAGCTGGCTCATCAGTTACCAGGGAAACCATCCGGGGCAGGTCCCTCACAGCCCCTCAGGTTTATAACCATCACAAGGGCAAATGTTTCCCTTTAATAAACTGTCAGGTGGAGCTGGTTTGGCCTAAGGATTAGAACAATCACTAGCTGGGCCGGGGGCAAGCACGTTTGTGTGAGTAGGGTACAGGTGAAGTGGGGACCGGTCAGGCAGGGGGTGTAAAAACAGCAAGAGAAAAGCCACGCTGAGGTGCCGGCCACACACCTGATAAGAATATGAAAGCCCAGGGATATCTGGAAGACTAACACACCTGTCATTTACACCTAGGTATTTGTATTCTAAATGCTCTTTACAGATCTGATAGTGTGACTACAATGATTAGAAGTCATTAAAATAACAAATATGCCACTTAGAAGTTTATTTTAATGAAAAAGTAGTGTATAGACCCCGACCTGTCAACCCCATCCCGCTAAGTCATAGCAAATAATAACCACAATAATTTATGAAGCATTTGCAGTATGCCAAGCAGTTCTAATTCTTAGTCTTACATGTATTAACTCACTTGACACCTGTAACGATTCTATAGGATAAACAGTATAATTTTCCCTGTTACATATAAAGGTATGGATTTTTCAAAATGAATTAAACTGATGGGCAAGCAGCCAGGAGGGTGATGAGTTACAATCAGATTTCAAAAACAAGCAATAAAATCAACCTCTTCTGTGGCTGTTCCAAAGATACAACCAGCATACTCCTTTCCTCTTGCTACTCAGGAATTCCTCCCCCAAAGCCAAACTGGCTACAGGAGGAGTGATGACTGTCATCTTCTCTACAAGCAGCGAGAAGGCTGTGAGTACACATAGCAAGTAGCAGAATGAAGACATAAAAAAAAAAAAGCAGTCGTAGAATAAAAAGATGGTGTTCCTTCCTTAAGACTAATGACATGAAGAAGCTTAGAATTGAAATCGGCTCCATTTGTATAGACTGAGGACTTTGGGCTCGTAAAAGATGACGTGCAGACAGAAACAAAGGCATCTCAGGACTACTCAGGGTAGCACCTTATGCACAATCCTTATGTGAAAGTTGCTCAGTCATGTCTAACTCTTTGTGATCCCATAGACTACAGGCTGCCAGGCTCCTCTGTCCATGGAATTCTCCAGACCAGAAATCTGGAGTTGGTAGCTATTCCCTTCTCCAGCGGATCTTCCCAACCCAGGGATCGAACCCAGGTCTCCCACATTGCAGGTGGATTCTTTACTGTATGAGCTAGCAGAGAAGCCCACGATCCCTGGAGACTTCTTAAATAAGGGCTCCCCATACATCACAGGCCCAGGGACGGGAAGCTGGCTTCCTTTCTTTAGAGGCAGTTTATTATTCAGATCACTTCAGCAAGGCCACTGATGCCCAGAGAGGGGAAAGACTTACCCAAAGGCCAGGGGACAAGCTGGGGCCACTTTGCAGGTCTCCTAGGGTTTCCAGGTGGCACTAGTGGTAAAGAACCCTCCTGGCAATGCACAAGACATGAGAGACACGGGTTCGACCCCTGGGTCAGGAAGATCCCCTAGAGGAGGGCATGGCAACCCAGGAACCCACTCCAGTATTCTTGCCTGCAGAATGCCACGGACAGAGGAGCCTGGTGGGCTACAGTCCATAGCGTCGCAAAGAGTCGGACATGAGACATGTACCTACACAGCTCAGCTGGTTCACAGAGCTATACTGAGGCTAGAGCAAAACAATTTGCAGGACATCTTTTGGAAAGTTAAAATCAAAAGCTCTACAAGTGAGTGCTGGTGGCACTGGTGATATCATGTAGAGACGGTTTTTAAAGTCACGATGCATTTACAGATGATAATTTAAATCCCTCCCTGGTGATGGGACACAGTGCCATATTTATACAGAACAGGGTTTCAGCTGCAAAAGCCTCCAGGCATGCGACCAGAGCCATGGTTCTCCGGCCCAGAAAGCAGATGGCCAAAGCAAGCTGCCAAAGGGCGGGACCACTAAATGGCCCATATCTAAACGCGGGACACAAGCCTTGCTCCAGAGTGCTGGGGTAACAGCTCTTTGGATCAGGAGGGGATCCCAAGGATCACAGCCCACACCCAGCATCTTACAGCAAGAAAACAAAGGTGCACGAAGCGCCCACTGCACGGAGTCTGTGAAGCAAGGACTCCCCAGTCTCGCCTCCCTGGACCCGGAAACCTCAGACCTGCCTCCTGTCTCCTTTCCCGTTTCATGTTTCTCCAAAGCATTTACAGCAGCTCCTCCTTATCTGTGAGGATACACTCCAAGACGCCTGGTGAACGCCTAAAACTGCAGACCGTACCAAACCCTATTCAGTCGACCCTTAGACAGCACAGCGGTCGGGGGTGCTAATCCCCCGAACAGTGGGAAATCTGCGTGTATCCTATGGTTGGCCTTCCACTCCCACAGTGTCACACTGGTGGGTCCAACCAACTGCAGATTAGGTGTTGTGTTATTCGCTCTATCATGTCTGACTCTTTGTGACCCTATGGACTGTAGCCTACCAGGCTCCTCTAGTCCCTGGAATTTTCCAGGCAGGAATACTGGAGTGGGTTGTGATTCCCTTCTCCAGAGGCTCTTCCTGACCCAGGGATCAAACCAGGGTCTCCCACACTGAAAGTGGATTCTTTACCATCTGAGCCACAGGAAAGCCCATAGATTGGGTAGCACCGTAGTACTTATTTTTCAAAATCTGCATGTAAGTGGATCTATGGAGTATGTAGGGCAAGAGCAAATGCGTCAGATGGCACTGTGGGGCTCCCTCGCCCACGGCCTCTCACTCTCACCCCACGTGAGGTAATTACACGGTGATGTAGCAGCTGAGAGCGCCTAGAGCTCTGCGCATGCGTGTCACGATGTACTCGTTTGGCCACGGGCCCCTTTTGTTCTGAAAACATATATGAGCTCCACCTGGAAAGCCCTTGAGGCTGCATCCGCTGGGTCAACCACAACAGAATCCAGCGTGTCTGTGGCTGCTGAGGCTGCTAGTGCCAGTGAGGAGAGAATAAACATGTCTGCAGCTCCTGCAGCCCCTTGAGTTTTCTTCCAGCTTCCCCCTCACTCCTTGTCTACCCTGAGTTCAGCAAGCAGTGAGATACAGCAAGACAGTTGGTGTCGTTGGCAGGATGATACGGCAAGATACAGTTCAAATGCGTGTTGATCAAGGGCCAACTGTATGTGCACTATATTTTTTCCTATACATACCTATCTATGATAAAGTTTAATCAGGCAGTTTAGAAATTAACCAAACTGCCAGCATCACTGCTCTTGCGCTTTGGGCCAATATTAAGTCAAATAGGGGTCACGTGAACACAAGCACCGGGGTACCATGATGCTATGACAATCTGTCTCCTAACCGAGATGGCTACTGAGTGAGTAGCAGGTGGATATTCTGGACCAAGAGATGACTCATGTTCTGGGTGAGACATAGCAGGATGGCATGAGATTTCATCACACTCCTCAGAATGGTGCACAACTCAGAACTTAAAAAGCACCGTTACTGGAATTTTCCATTTAATATTTTTGGACCACAGTTGACTAAGGGCATTTGAAAATACGGAAAACAGAACCACAGATACGGGGTAGGAATAGAGTAGTACTTTATAGGCTTTGCATTTAACACTCTAGGCTTTACGTTTATTTATTAGCCGCCGCCGCTGCCTCCGCTCCCTGTACTAGAAGGCAAACCCAGTGCGAAGGGGCTCTGCTCTATCATTAGCATGTGGAACACAGCAGCAGGCTCTCAGTAATGATTGGTTGAATGGATGAATACATTGCATCCACCAAGCACTTAAGAATTTATAACGTATTTCCACAAACATTATCCTTTGTGGTTTTCATTTAATCACTGGAAATGTCTTAGAAGAATCGCACCACGAAGGTCAGACTTTATATCTCCTCGCGGTGTGGGAGCAGGTCCTGGGGGCTTGAGGCAGGGTTTGTACTTTCCTGGAGGAATTAGGGAGCCCTGGGCCAGAAAGTAGCCCAGGATGCCTGCCGATCCTAGAGGCCTGGGTGCAGACCAGTCTGCCCGAGGGAGGCAAGATGACCTGCCCCTCCCTGGTGAAAACCTGGAGGCAAAACTACATTTCAGAATTGTAAATCCTTTTCCGTTCGCTTCACTCAGGAGCAAAATAGGACACGAGTCTGGGAAGTAGCCACTGGGGCACTCGTGGCTTTGATGACTCCTGATTACTCAGCCAGCTTGAGCTGCAGGATACGGAGCACTGCCTTCTCAGGCCTCCACTTCAACCCGACAGGCAGATCTCAGAATAAACAAAGGAGTATCAGGCCCCCAGTTTGTGTTTTATTCCCCACCTGGACTATTCTCAGCCACGTGGCTAAAACTTTCACCCTTTCTCAATAAAAACCAGCTCAAACAGCACCTCTTTAAGGAAGCCTGGTCTGAATCTACCCCCTTCCCCACCCACTCTATATAATCAATCTCTTCTCATTGAATTCCCATAGCATTTGGTACCATTATTACTACACTCATCATGCCCTAATGTTTTGCTATCTTGACCTCCTATTACATATATAAACTCTTTCTTAGCTACAGAACGTATAACCTAGATGTATCTCTGAGGCATCCAGCACAGTTCTAGCACGTGGCAGAGACACAGTAATTGATTCCTGAATGAATAAGCAAACAATCAGCTATCGAGAAGCATGATAAGCTGTGCCTCCCAGGTGGCACAGTGGCAAAGAGTCCACCTGCCAGTGCAGGAGATGTAGGTTTGATTCCTGGGTCGGGAATTAGGAAATGGCAACTCAGTCCAGTACTCTTGCCTGGAAAATTCCATAGGCAGAAGAGCCTGGTGGGCCACAGTCCATGGGGCTGCAAAGGGTCAGACACAACTGAGTGCCTCAGCGAGCACGCACATGACAAGTTATGGCTAAAACCCTGCCACGTCCTCAGCCTGGAGCCATCCGAGGCTGTCTGACGGAATCCGACCCACCCATTTCTACCATCTTACACTGTTTTTATCAAATCATTCTGTTGCACAAATATCCATGTATTGGTATTCTAAACTGACTGCCTCTTTGAGAATGTACTACCCTCAAAATATATCAAGAGTCTACAAAGATTACTTACCAATATTCTGTTAACTGGACATTAATAGATGGGGAAAAAACCTAAAATGCAAACATCCCTCATTTCAGAACGCTGGATGTTTTCTTTGTTTGGATCCTCCTTGTCTCTCTTTCCCCACGTACGGGCAATCGTACAGTTCTACTAACTGTGCCTCTGCCTGTCTCTGGAACCAGTCCAGCTTTCTCCATCCTCGCCGACATGGCGTATGTCACTGGACTGCTGCCCGACTGGTCCCGTGCCTCCAAGCTCACCCCGATGTAACTCCTCCTCCACGCTGCAACTCCCCTGTTCTCGCTGAAAGGCAATTCTGGTCACATGTCTCTCCAGCTCAGGCTTTTTAACATCCTCATGATATACAGTCTGTGCTCCCCAATGGGGCACGTAAGGCCTTGGCTGTCTGTCCCTTACCTGCCCCTCCTGCCTACTCTCTCCTCACCTCCTCACACATCTACACTCCAGCCATGCTGTGTGCACACCTGCTAAGAATTTTCCAGGCCAGAATACTGGACTGAGTTGCCATTTCCTAATCTGGGGGATCTTCCCGACCCAGGAATCAAACCTACGTCTCCTGCATTGGCAGGTGGATTCTTTGCCACTATGCCACCTGTGCTAAGTCGCTTCAGTCATGTCCAATTCTTTGCGACCCCATGGATGGTAGCCTGCCAGGCTCTTCTGTCCATGGGGTCTCCGGGCAAGAACACTGGAGTGGGTTGTCATGCCCTCCTCCAGGGGATCTTCCCTACCCAGAAATCGAGCCCGCATCTCTACTGTCTCCTCGCTGGCAGGCGGGTTCTCTACCACTAGTCCAGCCACCCTGGACAGCTTGAATTCGCCAGGTGTGCCGGGTCTGTCTTACCACCTACCTGTCAGGTAGACCGGTCCCCTTGCCTGGAATGACGTGTCCTCCCACTGTCCTCTTCTTATGCCTCCTCACCTGGTCAACTCGCAGCTAGTCCTTCATCGTAAGACTCTCCCCTGAGCTCCCAGCCAAGGCAGCCTGCTGCCAAGCATCCAGACGGCACCTCCACCGACTCACCACACGCACTATCACAGCCAGCTTATCTGTCCCCTTGCCTCCCATATGTGACTTAGCTTCCTGATGGCAAGTGCCCTGTCAGTTTCAGAATCCACCTGGCCCTGTGCCTGGTGCTAATAGGAACCCCACAGATAACCACGAAAGATCTTTGGAAATTAGATCAGTCTCCGGGGAGGCAGCTGCTGAATAAGGGTGAGACCACCAGTGTGTATGTGTGCGTGAGTTCTCAGTCATTCAGTTGCATCCAACTCTTTGCGACCCCATGGACTGTAGCCCGCCAGGTTCCTCTGTCCATGGAATTTTTCCAGGCAAGAATACTGGAGTGGGTTGCCATTCCTTTCTCCAGGGGATCTTCCCAACCCAGGGATCAAACCTATGTCTCCTGCATTGGGAAGCAGATTTTTTTACCACCTATTATGCGCCCTACCTACAGTTCAATCCCTACCCCATTCATACCACTGGAACTCTGAAATCAAATTTAAAACAAATCTAAATTCTCCCCCTTAAAATAAATAAAGGACAAAATAAGTCATATAATTGGCATTACTGGTTAAAGGGAATAAATGGGGCAACCGATATATGCACCAATGGAATAAGTAAAAGAAATAAAAATAATTTACATTAACTTTGGAAAATTATACAATTATCAGTAGAACAACTGTAAAATAAAATGAATAAGGGATCTGGGATCAGAAATCCTGACTTGCAATATCTGTATGACCTTGAACTTGTCACTCAATCACCAAGTCTCCCTCTTATCACATGGGTTGTTGTGATAAAACAATGGATATAAGGCATTTCTACATTTTTAAAGCACTATACAAATACAAGCTCATTCAAATTAGAATTAGGATGACTATTGCAGAAAAATGTTTATGACACAGTAAGAAAAGCTGTATGCAAATATGTGTATAGCTGTGTAAATTATATGTGAAAGTGTTAGTTACTTGTTGTGGTCTGACTCTTTGTGGCCCTATGGACTAGAGTCTGCCAGGCTCCTCTGTCCATGGAATTCTCCAGGCAAGAATACTGGAGTGGGTTGCCATTCCCTTCTCCAGAGGATCTTCCTGACCCAGGGATCGAACCCAGGTCTTCTGCATTTCAGGCAGATTCTTTACCGCCTAAGCCCCCCAACCCAGAGAAGACCACCCAAGACTGGGTTAAAGGAACCACAGAGGCTCATTAGGAGACCACTTGAGGTCAAATTAAAGGAATGCAGGTGCTACATACACCCTGATCCTTCCAGCAGCCCTGCCCTTGAACCACTGCTATACAATTCCTTATCAGATACCCTGGGGATGGGACACATAGTTTTTGAGGGCATGAGCCCACTGTGTTACCCTTTGCCTGGCAAAGCAATAAAACTATCCTTTTTTACTTCACCCAAAACTCAGTCTCTTTTTTGTGTGTGTAATTTTTTGGCTGTGCTGTATAGCATGTTGGATCTTAGTTCCGCCACCAGGGATCAAACTCTGTCTCCCTGGACTGGAAATGTAGAGTCTTAACCACTGGACTGCTGGAGAAGTCCCCAACACACGCCTTTTATTGATCACCTACTATATGCTAAGCCCTGTGCTCTGGAAGAATAGAATATTTTATATTCCAGATGTTTATATATCAACCCCTGCTTGGGTTTCAACCTACTTCTGCCATGCCCAGCTAAATGACTTAACCCTTCTGTGTTTCAGTTTCCTCCTCCGTAGAGTGATGATAGTAAAATGACTTATCTCCCAGGGTGGGTGGAGTTACTATGTGTGAAGCTGGATGTGTCTTGGTAAGCATTCGAGTCACACTAGGTTTGATAATTTTCAGAGGCTGGTGGTTTAGTTGCTTGGTTGGGTGAGGCTCTTTATGACCCTATGGACTATAGCTTACCAGGGTCCTCTGTCATGGGATTTTCCAGGCAAGAATACTGGAGTGGGTTGCCATTCCTTTCTCCAGGGGATCTTCCCAACCCAGGGATCAAACCTATGTCTCCTGCATTGGGAAGCAGATTTTTTTACCACCTATTATGCGCCCTACCTACAGTTCAATCCCTACCCCATTCATACCACTGGAACTCTGAAATCAAATTTAAAACAAATCTAAATTCTCCCCCTTAAAATAAATAAAGGACAAAATAAGTCATATAATTGGCATTACTGGTTAAAGGGAATAAATGGGGCAACCGATATATGCACCAATGGAATAAGTAAAAGAAATAAAAATAATTTACATTAACTTTGGAAAATTATACAATTATCAGTAGAACAACTGTAAAATAAAATGAATAAGGGATCTGGGATCAGAAATCCTGACTTGCAATATCTGTATGACCTTGAACTTGTCACTCAATCACCAAGTCTCCCTCTTATCACATGGGTTGTTGTGATAAAACAATGGATATAAGGCATTTCTACATTTTTAAAGCACTATACAAATACAAGCTCATTCAAATTAGAATTAGGATGACTATTGCAGAAAAATGTTTATGACACAGTAAGAAAAACTGTATGCAAATATGTGTATAGCTGTGTAAATTATGTGTGAAAGTGTTAGTTACTTGTTGTGGTCTGACTCTTTGTGGCCCTATGGACTAGAGTCTGCCAGGCTCCTCTGTCCATGGAATTCTCCAGGCAAGAATACTGGAGTGGGTTGCCATTCCCTTCTCCAGAGGATCTTCCTGACCCAGGGATCGAACCCAGGTCTTCTGCATTTCAGGCAGATTCTTTACCGCCTAAGCCCCCCAACCCAGAGAAGACCACCCAAGACTGGGTTAAAGGAACCACAGAGGCTCATTAGGAGACCACTTGAGGTCAAATTAAAGGAATGCAGGTGCTACATACACCCTGATCCTTCCAGCAGCCCTGCCCTTGAACCACTGCTATACAATTCCTTATCAGATACCCTGGGGATGGGACACATAGTTTTTGAGGGCATGAGCCCACTGTGTTACCCTTTGCCTGGCAAAGCAATAAAACTATCCTTTTTTACTTCACCCAAAACTCAGTCTCCAAGATCTGATTCAGTACCGGTGCACAACAAAGGCTATCGTCAGCATCATGACCGATTTCTTCAAGACCCAAGCTCTAGGCTCACCTTCTCCTAGGAGTCCTCCCTGTGTGACCACAATCCAAATAGGTCACTCTTTTGCTTTGTTATGTAGTTTGACTATAGTTTAAAAGACAAAAAAAACACTGTTCCCAATTTTTACAGCCCAGTGTGTTCTCTCTCCCAACAGGACAGCAAGACTGAGGGCAGGACCCACGCTTTCTGCTCCCTTTCTACCTCCCACGGTGCCTCCTTGAAAACTTCACAAATGCTAGATGAGTAAGTGGTGAGAAGAATATCTGACCAACGAATGCGGTGCCCAGGTTTATGCTGTTAATTTCAGTAACGATATGATTAGCGCTCTCTGAAGATCTGCCACAATGAGCCGTATCATCCATTGTAATTGTTCATCTGGTCATTATTTTGGCACATTCCAAGCTGCAGTATAAGTACTTACATTCTGTGCACAGAGCCACTCACCTCAATTACAGGCCTTGGCAACTACATTATGAGATAACATTATACAAAGAGGCTATGAATCAGTCGGCTGGGTACAGGGAGGATTTTTAAAAGAAAGAACAGTGAACCAACCATGTAAAGCCCGCTTTAATCAAATACAATATTCTTCTGAAATCACAAGTCAGTGAGGAAAAGATTATCAAGCTACAGACACAGAGCAGATGTGATGAAATAAAGCTTATGTTTTAAGGTAAGATGAGAAAAATGCAAACATAAAATTTTTCTCTGCTCCCTTGGGCCTCCTCCTTCCCACCCCGTGTGTGTTAATTAGCATTTGCATTATGCATTAACCAGACCTTTCCGACAGCAGAAATACCTGCTCAACCATAAAAACCAACTCTTGTTCTGGCGCCAGCCATGTAATTCCTTAGAAGATAACATTCCTGTCTTAACCCTGTAAGGGGTCACGATGACCCACCACTCACCCTGTATGTGCAGACACCTTTGGTAAGCTTTACACATAACACCAATATATCATTTCCCTTAAAGACAGCAATGGGTGCAGAGCAGGCTGGGTCAGATGACTTGCGTAAATACAGCACTGTATCTAATGGGAGTTCTTAGCTTAAATGCTTACAGCATCATTAATGTTACTAGCTATATTTCTTCTACTCTGCCTCTTTTACAAGATTGTCGGTTCTTGCACTGCCAAATGTGTGATGAGCCTCCAAGAAAAATAAGGATGACTAGGCAACCTGAAATGATCGGCCAGATAAATAGTTCTATAAGTTCAATGATTATAGTAACCTGACTCTGGATAAGGGAAGAAGCAACAAGAGGGAGCCACTTCCGAGACCATGTAAACCCAGAAGTACAGAAGCTTTGGTTGCTGTTAACAGGGCCTTGTCCAGTAACAGCACATTGAGGGACCTCTCAACAAAATCCTTGCCTGATCTAGGAATGAGCCTTCCTAGCACTGAGGGGCAAACAGGTCATGAAATCCCTCCCAAACCCTGGTCAAAATTATGGCCAAAAGGGAAAGGATTGTAAAAATAATGAATGTTGGCCATCAGCCAGTTCTATAAGAATCAAGTCGCTGACCACTATAGTCACTGACCTATAACACACCCTGAAGGGAATTAAGGGTGAAGATCAGAATAAGACATGGGAAAACTGGAAGAACTAGTCCTCAGAGAGTTAGATATTTTCAGAAGAAAATTTTATGAATCCAGTTTCTTGCATCTTCCAGTACTCAACATGGAAGCGTTAGTTGCTCACTCATATCTGACTCTTTACAACCCCACGGACTATACCCTGCCTGGCTCCTCTGTCCATGGGGTTCTCTAGGCAAGGATACTGGAGCGGCTTGCCATTCCCTTCTCCAGGGGACCTTCCCAACCCAGGAGCTGAACCCAGGTCTCCTGCGTTGCAGGAGGATGCTTTACCATCTGAGCCACCAGGGAAGTCCTGCCCCACTCAGAAAAGCACTAACACCATTAACCACAGTGTCTGCTCCTCACAAACAGTAGGAACCTTCCACTGAGATGTCTGCCTGACTGTGCGCATCCCCCTCATCAGACTCACATTAATGGCCTCCCCCACTATCTCTTCGGAACAGTTCTCCGAGCTCACTGAGAGACTGTCTTCCAAGCTAAAATCCTCCAGTTGGCTTGAATAAAATTCGCCATTCCTTTCTTAGATTGACCATTGATGAATTTTTTTTGTCAATGGGTGTATAAGAAGGGGTGTTTCTTCTTGTGTGTACCCCTGTGAGTTTTGTGCTTAGTCGCTCAGTCGCATCTGACTCTTTGCGACCCCATGGACTGTAGCCGGCCAGGCTCCTCTGTCCATAGGGATTCTTCAGGCAAGAATACTGGAGTGGGTTGTCATGCCCTCTGCCAGGGTTCGAAGCTGGGTCTCCCTCATTGCAGGCGGATTCTTTACCATCTGAGCCACCAGGGAAGCCCAAGAATACTGGAGTAGGTAGTCTGTTCCTTAGGGGATCTTCCCGACCCAGGAACTGAACCAGGGTGTCCTGCATTGCAGGTAGATTCTTTACCAGCTGAGCCCCCCCAGAAGCCCCCTGTGTACCCCCAGCTCCATGTAGTAGAACTACAGAGCGCCACCTACTGCTCAGCATGGGGAGCAGGAAGCCGACAGCTGCTATTTCTCCCTTCTCAGTCTCAAGTTGTTTGGTTGCTAAGTCATTTCCGACTCTTTGCAACCCTGTGAGCTGCAGTATGCCAGGCTTCCCTGTCCACTGTCTCCCAGAGTTTGCTCAAATTCATGTCTATTGAGTCAGTGATGCCATCCAACCATCTTATCCTGTAGCCCCCTTCTCCTCCTGCCCTCAGTCTTTCCTAGCATCAGGGTCTTTTCCAGTGAGTTGGATGTCTGAAGGGCAGGCCCTAAACAAGTACCAGAATGTGTCCAGTTCCTTGAACTAGCTGATACTACATACTGAGGCTAACTGATCTGCCAAATACTGTGCTAAGTGCTTTCCAGGCATCATCTCATTTTATCTTCACAGTAATTCCTTGAAACTGGTTCTTTATCTTCATTCCAATAAAGATGCAGGAACAACTGGTTTGAAATATCTACTTACTCAGTGGTCTCAATTTGCCAGAACTGTGCAAGGCCCTGGAGACCCAATGCTGAGCAAATAAAACCAGCTCTACCTTCATGGAGCTTACCTTCTAGTGGGAGAGGCAAAAAATGAGGGATGGAAAAGAAGTTTAACAAAGTAAAAGCTAAATGTGTAAAGTTCTATAAAGGACATACATTGGTTACATGGGGAAAGGACTATTTTCAATGAAAAGGGAAGAGGAGTTTCCCCAGATACCCTCACACACAAAGCGAGAATCTCTGTAGACTCCAACAGGACACTCAGAAGGGCTGGGAACACCACCACGGCCTCTCTGTTATCAGGACTGTTACAGAAGAGCCCCTGTTTAGGTGTGCAATGTATAAAAAGGAGAGACCTGTGCCTGTGTAAATCCAGAAAACTGGGGAAACACACAAAGCAAAATACAGATAGGGTTTGGAAAGCACAGGATCCATTGGAAAAAGTGAAATGGGGGCCCTTATGTTAACCTACAACAGAGAGAACATTCTTGAGGATTTTATCATTTGAACCTGGTACGCGTAGTTTATGTACCAGGGCAGGACTGCCGTGATGATGCTACCAGATGCTGTGACATCTGCTCCTAACTTGTGGGATTAAGCTGTCTGGCAGAGGTAGTTTCTTTCAGACATTCTGCTGGTCACAGTTCTAGAGTTAATGGGATAAGCCTTCCTCAGACATAGAAATGGGATAAAATGGGATATCAGTAATAGGATAAAGACCAGCAGGTTATGCTTTTTCTATAATGGTGTAATTTTATTAAAACATCAAAGCAATATTATAACTGTTGACTAGTTATTGTATAGGCCGTTCAGGGTAAGGGAAAAAGCAACAGAGCCTCTTTGATACAAGCAGAATAGCTCCCCAACAGACTGAGGCTCCCTCCCCCACACTCTCTTAAAGTGAAATCAGCTACATGTCATACACTGTATATGCTGTGTGTACACTATATGTGCATGAATGTACACACACACGCACACGCACGCACACACACACACACACACTATATATAGAAAGTCCCCTACATATGAAACTTCCAGTTGCGAACTTTCAAAGACGCCTGCCCTCCGTCCCCCCTGCTGACGCTCCCTCAGCCCTGCCATCTGCCACCTCCTCTCCCTTCTCCAGTCAGTAACCGTTCTTGCCCAGTGCTGGCCCCTGGATGCCAGCTGTTGGACTGTCCTAGTATACTTTTCTAGGTACTGTACTGTAAGATTTAAAATATTTTGTTTTTGTATATTTTCATGTGAAGAATATTATAAGGCTATTACAGTACAGTACCATATAACCGATTGTATTAGTTGGGTGCCTAGGCTAACTTTGCTGGACTTTGCTTACAAACAAATTGGACTGAACGAATGTGCTCTCAGAATGCAACTTGTTAGTATGTAAGGGGACTTGCTGTATACACACACACTTACTATACACACACACACACACACACACACACACACTATATCCACTGTATGCCTCGGTCTTTCTCCTCTTCCTCTTACCACCTCGCCTCTCCCTGAGCCATACCTGAGGCTTTTCTACTTCACAGGGTTATACTCATTTCTAAGACCTCAAATAATGCCATGCTCACCTCTGGCCACAAACCCTTTCCACCTCCTTCAGACCTTTATTCCTACTTCACCAGTCCCGACACCAGACCTTGAAACATCAAATGCGCTCTGTATCTTTCTTTTCACTGTGGTCCATAACCCTTTGATGAAGTAACTTCCTTCACCATGTAGCCTTGCCCTTATTTATCCATCAGTCCATCCAGCAGGTATCTTTGGAGTGCTTACTACGTGCATCTGTGACCTGCATATGGGACTATGAGGGACATTAAAACTGGCCATTTCTTTCTGGAGCTTACAACTTTGGGGAGGAGTATGTGTGTTAGTCATTCAGTCATGTCTGACTCTTTGCGACCCCCATGGGACATCACCCACCAGGCTCCTCTGTCCATGGATTCTCCAGACAAGAATACTGGAGTGGGTTGCCATTTCCTTCTCCAGGGGATCTTCCCAACCCAAGGAACAAACCCGGGTCTCCTGTACTGTCTAAGCCACCAGGGAAGGAGAGGGACAAACTAAGACTCCCAGTACAGGGAGGAGATGAGACCAGATATCTGACCTGGAACAGAAAGGAAAGTCTAGCATCTCATTGCCCTCAGTCATCTTTAATATCCAGTCCTTTGTCATTCTACTCCATGCTCCCAAAATTCCACTAACCTTGGATATTTGGAATCAATCCAAAAATTCACTCTTAAGAGAAAAATCACACAAATGTGGTGATGGTTCTTACTATAAACTTACACTTGCTAATCTCAATCTAGCCTGAAGCTAAGACTGCCAGGTATAGCTGTTCAGGCTGCATACTTCACAACGCTCTAGGGTACCATTCACACTGACTACTATGAGAATATTGGTGCTTCTCGTCTTGTCCTGTATGTAACCAACTATATGCAATAGCCCTAATCACAGCAGTCATGTTATGTTCATTTGTATTTTCAGTGGTCAGCTCCTTCTCTAATGTGTTATTACAAGTATTCTCAACTTCCAAACTTAATTTAAAAAGCTAACTCAACTCTTATCTGACCCGGATAATCAAAATTATCAAATACGAATTCCCTCAAATTTCATCTACTACACCTCAATTATATCTACACCTGAAGCCACATTTGCCTCTTTATTAGAGGCTTAGAGAAAGCCTTTCCTTCCATCCAGGCACAGAATGGTGTTTAGAAATAGAAGTTCTCCCCTAGATCTCTGCTTTCTCACCACTTAAGCTGAATCCAAGCAAGCTGGCATTCACCTTTACGACCCTAGCTGGACTCACCATATGACTTCTCTCAGATCTACTGATAGCTTCTTCAGTCCCGTATGTCTGACCTCCCTGCAGCATGCATCACTGTTGACAATCACGTCTTTTCTTAAAATTCTCTCCTCACTGGCTTCTATGACATTCTCCTTTAGTTTTTCTTGTGCTTTTCTGGAAACATCTCGTATGTATTCATCCCTTTCTCTCCATTCCCACAGCCCTCATCTTCTCTTGCATGAGTTATTCCAATAGCATCTCAGCTGGTCCCCTGGCTCCCCTTCAGTCTGGCCTCCATAAGGTGAAATTTTGCATTCTTTCTAAACTCTAACCTTGTAACCAACTATATGCAATAGCCCTAATCACAGCAGTCATGTTATGTTCATTTGTATTTTCAGTGGTCAGCTCCTTCTCTAATGTGTTATTACAAGTATTCTCAACTTCCAAACTTAATTTAAAAAGCTAACTCAACTCTTATCTGACCCGGATAATCAAAATTATCAAATACGAATTCCCTCAAATTTCATCTACTACACCTCAATTATATCTACACCTGAAGCCACATTTGCCTCTTTATTAGAGGCTTAGAGAAAGCCTTTCCTTCCATCCAGGCACAGAATGGTGTTTAGAAATAGAAGTTCTCCCCTAGATCTCTGCTTTCTCACCACTTAAGCTGAATCCAAGCAAGCTGGCATTCACCTTTGCGACCCTAGCTGGACTCACCATATGACTTCTCTCAGATCTACTGATAGCTTCTTCAGTCCCGTATGTCTGACCTCCCTGCAGCATGCATCACTGTTGACAATCACGTCTTTTCTTAAAACTCTCTCCTCACTGGCTTCTATGACATTCTCCTTTAGTTTTTCTTGTGCTTTTCTGGAAACATCTCGTATGTATTCATCCCTTTCTCTCCATTCCCACAGCCCTCATCTTCTCTTGCATGAGTTATTCCAATAGCATCTCAGCTGGTCCCCTGGCTCCCCTTCAGTCTGGCCTCCATAAGGTGAAATTTTGCATTCTTTCTAAACTCTAACCTAATCCTATCTCCTCCATGCATGAAACCCTTCAGTGGCTTTCCAGTTTCTACAAGTAAAGTTCAAGTCCCTCAGTACTGGATTCAAGGCCCTCTCTAACCTGGTACCTCTCAACCACCTACATATTCTCTCTTCTTAATTGACCTCTTCTGCCCTCCTCTCCAGATATATTGAACTACTTGAAGTTATCTTTATGAGCCAGGCTTTCTCTTGCCTTCATAACAATATAAAATGCTTTCTCTACCAAAAATGCTCTTCACAGCAACACTGTGTTAAATTTATTATTTAATTTTCATATACATAAAAGAACTTTATAAATATACTGTTACTAAAAACAACAAACCACTACCCCATTCTAAGAACTAGAACATGACCAATTCCATCACATCTGCCTATGTGGTTCCTCCCAAACTTTTTCAGGAGTAACCACTATCATAAATTTTAGATTATTTATTCTCCTCCTTTACACTGAGGCAAAATTAATTTTTGCATGTTCATCAGACCATCACCACAATCAAGATAATAAACACATTCATCACCCCAAAAGTTTCCTTTTGTAATCTCCCATCCACAGCCTGCATTCTCCACTCATACACTTTCTCCCAGTATAACTGGGTTCACTAAGTTACAGTTCACTTAGTTCTAGAATTTCTGTATGAATGGACTCTCACAGTATCTACTCCGGCTTCTTTCACTCAGCAAACATATTCTGAAACTCATCTATGTTGCTGTTCATATCCATAGTTCACTCCTTTATGTTGGTAAGTAGTAGTCTATTGCATGAATATGCCACAATTTGTTTATGCATGACCTATTGATGGGCTTTTGGACTGTCCAGTTAAATACGAATAAGGCTACCACAAAGATTTGTGTTCAGACCTTTATGACCATATGCTGTTTTTACTCCTTGGCAGATGGCAGGTGAATAGCTGGGTCATATAACTGGTGTATGGTGTAACTTTATAAGAAACTTCCAAAATGACTGTTCTATTCCACTTTCCTCCCAGTAGTCCAAAGGGTTTCTCTGGTGGCTCAGATGGTAAATAATCCCCCTGCAATGTGGGAAACCTGGATTCGATCCTTGCGTCAAGAAGATCTCCTGGAGGAGGGCATGGCAACCCACTCCAGTGTTCTTGCCCGGAGAATCCCATGGAGAGAAGAGCCTGGCGGGTGCAGAGCTGGACAGGACTGAGCGGCAGCTTTGAGAGTTCTGAGTCCTCCACACCCTCATCAACACTTGGTGTGATTAGTCTTTATAGGTGTGTAATGATACATTTTTTTACTTCAGATAAAGTAGTTTTCATCTCTAGAAATTCAGTGTGGGTATTTTTATATTTTTCACGACTCAACTGCTCAGTCTTTATTCATTTCTTAAACATATGGCATACAACTATAATAATTACTTTGAACACTTTATCTGCTAACTTTACCATCTATATAATTTCCAGGTCAGTTTTGATTAACTGAATTTTCTCTTCACTGTGCATCATAATTTACTATTTCTTTGCATGACTGTTAATTTTTTATTTGCTGCCAGACATTGTGAATTTATCTCGTTTGATGCTGGATATTTTGTATTCCTATGAACATTACTGAGCTTTGTCCTGGGACACCATTAAGTTACCTGGATATACTTTGGACTCTTCAGGTCCTGCTTTTAAGATGTGTTAAGAATGGCCAGCAGAGAAGGCAGTGGCCCCCACTCCAGTGCTCTTGCCTGGAAAATCCCATGGGCAAAGGAGCCTGGTAGGCTGCAGTCCATGGGGTCCCTAGGAGTCAGACACGACTGAGCGACTTCACTTTCACTTTTCACTTTCATGCACTGGAGAAGGAAATGGCAACCCACTCCAGTGTTCTTGCCTGGAGAATCCCAGGGACGGGGGAGCCTGGTGGGCTGCAGTCTATAGGCGCACAGAGTTGGACACAACTGAAGTGATTTAGCAGCAGCAAGAATGGCCAGAGCACTGTTTATGCTCGGGCAACTATTTTCCCTCTTTCTATTTTCCTTCCTTCCTTTCTCCCTCCCTCCTTCCTTCCCTAAGTAATAAGTTATTTAGCTTTGCTCATTCTTGAGCTTTATAAATACAATAAGTGGAACTTATACATTCTCCTGAGTTTTGATTTGATTTCAGTTAACATTATATTTTTAACATACAGTCATGTGATCACAAGTAACTGAAATTTATTCACTCTTATCAGTGAGCAACATTCCATTGGGTGAATGTAACACAATGTATTTTCTGCTTTCCCACTGATGTGGATTTGGGTTGTTTTCAGGTTTTTACTCTTAGAAACAGTGCTGCTAAGAACATCCTTGAACATGTCCCTTGGTGCATAAGATTGCAGGGATTCTAGGATTCTAGTATTAGGACTACTGAATATTATACTCACCTGTCACATTACTGTCACTTGATGTTGTAAACTTTTTTAAATTCTGTGAGCCATTGAGCATATGAGTATCTCCCTACAGACTTCCTTCTATTTCTCAATAGAAGTTTATCCAAGAGGTAAATATCATTTTCTATACTATAGACCATTTGTGTTTCCCCTTCCAATATCTATTCATGTGTTTTGCCTTTCTCTTATTGTTTGTTGAACTTATAAAAATAGATATTCTGAGTACTTATATTTCAATAATTACAAGTTTTGCATAGATCTCTCAACTGGTAATTTAGCTTTACATTTTCCTCATGCTGTCTTGGAGAAGGCAATGGCACCCCACTCCCCTGGATGGAGGAGCCTGGTAGGCTGCGGTCCATGGGGTTACTAAGAGTCAGACACAACTGAGCGTCTTCACTTTCACTTTTCACTTTCATGCATTGGAGAAGGAAATGGCAACTCACTTCAGTGTTCTTGCCTGGAGAATCCCAGGGACGAGGGAGCCTGGTGGGCTGTCGTCTATGGGGTCGCACAGAATTGGACACGACTGAAGCGACTTAGCAGCAGCAGCAGCCCCAGCAGCCCCAGCAGCATGCTGTCTTTGCCGAATGACTTCTGACTTCTACCTTTTGACCTCATTTCCCTTTCTGTTCCCACTTTCTTCTCACCAAACATGCCCAGTATGCTAGTATATAGCAATACGTATTGACCTTTCTAAAGTGAAAGTGAAAGTGAAGTCGCTCAGTCGTGTCCGACTCTTCGCAACCCCGTGGGTTGTAGCCTACCAGGCTCCTCCATCCATGGGATTCTCCTGGCAAGAATACTGGAGTGGGTTGCCATTTCCTTCTCCAGAGGATCTTCCCGACCCAGGGATCGAACCCAGGTCTCCTGCATTGCAGGCAGACGCTTTAACCTCTGAGCCACCAGGGAAGCCTCTTTGCCGAATAGAAATACTCTGTTTTAATGTGGTCAACACATGAAATTTTTATGGTTACTTTATATACATACATACATTTTTATATATATATAAAACACTTGTATGGTTAACTTGGCTTCCCTGGTGGCTCAGACAGAAGAGAATCTGCAGGCAATCAGAACCAGGTTCAATCCTTGAGTCAGGAAGATCCCCTGAAGAAGGAAATGGCTACCCACTCCGGTATTCTTGCCTGGAGAATCCCATGGAGAGAGAGGCCTGGAGAGCTATAGTCCATGGCGTCCCAAAGAGTCTGACATGATTGAGGGACTCATATTTTTTAAAAGGAAACTCCTTGCTATCCAAAGTACACAGGGGCTTTCTATATTTTGTTGTAAAAATTTTTAAGTTTTGCATTTTACATTTAATTCAACCATTTATCTGGCATTTATTTTTATGTGTGGGATGAAAAAAAAGAACCAATATCATTTTGCACATACAAGTAATCAAATGTCCAAGAACTACTTATTTCCACAGTGACTTGTAATGTCACCTTTGTTCGTTATCAGATTTCTGCTTGTGTGGGCCTAAGTTCCACCAGCCAATGTGTCAATCTTGCATCAATATTACACTGTCCCAATTACTACATTGTTACAAGAAAGTCTGGAAAATCCTGTGGATGGAGGAACCTGGCAAGCTTTAGTCCATGAGGTTGCTAAGAGTCAGGCACAATTGAGCGACTTCATTTTCACTTTTCACTTTCATGCATCGGAGAAGGAAATGGCAACCCACTCGTGTTCTTGCCTGGAGAATCCCAGGGACAGTGGAGCCTGGTGGGCTGCCATCTATGGGGTTGCACAGAGTTGGACACGACTGAAGTGACTTACCAGCAGCAGCAGCAGCAGCAGCATAAGAAAGTCTGAGTATCTGTTAAAGATTATCCTCCCATTTAATTTTCCTTCTTTTGTTTCTTCCCAATTCTTATATCATTTCTTCTTTTTCTCTTACTGCACTGGCAAGGATTTCCACTACAATGTTGACTTGAAGCTATGAGGGTGAGGATCATTGTCCTGATTTTGTAAAGAATGCTCTGTAAATGTCCCCATTAGAATGATGTTTTCAGAGGTTTTCAGTACATATTCTCTACCAGATTAAGAATGTTCTCTATTTCTAATATGCTAAGAGTTTTGATCATTAATGGATGTTGGCTTTTAATAAATTGCCTTTTCTGCATCTTTCAGATAATTGCACTGCTTATCTCCATTTATCTATTAATGTAATGAATTAGGCAAAAATTTTCTAATATTAATCCACCGTTGCATTCCAGGAACAAAATTGAGTTATGAAATAATAACTTTTCTGTATAGTACAATATTATATTTACTCTTTTTAGGTCACAAATTTTACATTCACATTCATGAATGAGTTCGGCCTGTAATTTTACCTTCCCACACCACCCTTGTGTGTTTTGGTATTGATTTAACTGGACTTACAGAATAAATTAGGAGGATTCTCCTTTCTCTATTCTCTGAAAAACTTTGAAATAAGACTGAAATAAGTCTGAAGACTATCATGATATATATTTTAAAATTTTAATATCTATAAAAATCTATAAAATCACCAGGTATGGGTGTTTTTCTCTATGAGAAGTTTATTAAATAACACTCAAATTATTAAAGTTTATAAAACAATTGAGCTTTTCTATATTTTTCATTGAATCAATTTTAAATCCCCCTCCCCCAGAATTTTACTTTTTCCCATCTTCTCCACATCTCTGTTACCTCTATATACATGCCTTATTTTTTACTTTTTTGTTTGGGAATTCTCTTGTTTTCTGGATCAATCTCAGCAAAGTTTCGTTAATTTTGTGAGTCTCCTCAAAGAACCAACTTTCGACACTGATGATCTTACCTTTGTATTTCTGCTTTCATCTATATCATCTTTCTTCTGCTTTTTAAAGGTTTATTCAGGTGTTTTTCATTATCTTGAGTGCCTCTTTCATTATTTTTTAATCTTTCTTCTTTACTAAAAGAAGCATTTTACATTTCAAATTACCACAGAAGTAAGAGCTTTGTCTCAAAAGTTTAGATACATAATAGGTTTATTATTTTATAGGCCTAAATATTTTCTGATTTCCATAATGGTTCATCTGTAACCAATAAGTTATTCAGAGCACTGTGTATTTGAACCAGCTCACATGAGCTCAGCTGAGCAACTGTCTGAGTTTCAGGAAGTCTGAGAGCTAGTTGTTAAAACACAGACAGTATGAAAAATAAAATTTTATGAAATAACATGCAGGTAATAAATACTCAAAAGTCATTGCTTTTGATGTTACTCCACTTCACTACTGTCCATGCTCTCGAGGTTCTTTACGTTTACTGTGTCAAGATCATGAAAATATTAGAGAATGAGGCGCTACTCTGCATTTCTCCCCAGACGACACTCTTGTGTTCCTAATTGGCTCTGGAAGAAACATTTCTACATGGATATTAGTAAACAGATTAGGATATTTTTTTCTTTTAGATAATGAAGTGTTAATAAATTAAACATTTTTATATTTTCTAATATATTATTTTATAGCCTAAGGAAACTTTAAATATGCTATATACTCTCCTACTAAAGCCCTCTCCCCCCCACCCCGCCCCCAAAGTGGGGAAATGTAACAAAACTGTTAGGCACATAGAAACAAAAACAGCAAATTAGACAAAATGAGGTGACGGGAGAACCTCCAAGAACCTCCAGTCTCCAAACACAAAGAATGTTCCAAAAGAAGGAGCAAGATAAAGACTCAGAAGTAGAATTAAGTGGAGTGGGAATAGGCAATCTATCTTAGAAAATATTCCAGGTACTGATTATAAAAATGATCAAAGAAATGGGGAGAAGAATGAATGAAAACAGAAGTTTAACAATAAAAGATACGGAAGAACCAAAGAGAGGTAAGGAATGCAATAACTGAAATGAAAAATACACGAGAGGGAATCAACAGTAAGTTAAATGATACAGAGGAATTATCAGTGAGTTG
>SJYC01047744.1:0-10462 GCA_006408675.1 Madoqua kirkii | reverse complement strand
CATTATACTTTACTAGTACATTGCTAGTATCCTCCAAATTTTTGTTAATTCATCAGTTGATTATTTGGGTTGTTTCCAGGTTTTCAGTCATTATTAAAAGTGTTGTTAGGAACACTTGCAAATATGTCTTTGTGTGAACATAAGCTTTCACGTACTATAGGTAGATATCTAGAAGTGAAATTTCTCAGTGTGTGGCAAATTTGTATTTAATTTCTTAGAAACTGCCCAAATACTGAACTCAGTCTTAAAAAATATTCACTGGAAATAATTCAAAGGAAGGAAAAAACACCATGTGTGGGGAATATTCTTTGCAGCATTCTCTCTAACATATAACACTGGAAACAACAAGAGACTCAACTTTGAGTCAGTGCTAATGAGGTGGATGAAACTAGAGCCTATTATACAGAGTGAACTAAGAAAGAGAAAGCAAATATCATATTTTAACGCATATATATGGAATCCAAAAAGATGGTACTGATGAGCCTATTTGCAGGGCAGGAGTGGAGATGCAGACAGAGAGAACAGACTTGTGGGCACAGTAGGGGAGGGAGAGGGTGGGGCGAATTTAGAGAGCAGCATGGAAACACATACACATACGTCGCTAAGTCGTGTCTGACTCTGCAGCCCCGCGGACTTGCAGCACGCCTGGCTTCCCTGTCTCTCACTGTCTCCCAAAGTTTGCTCAAACTCATGAATATTGAGTCATCCAACCATCTCACCTTCTGTCGCCCCTTTCCTCCAGCCCTCATTCATTCCCATCATCAGGGTCTTACCATATGTAAAATAGACAGCCAGTGGGAAATTGCTGTGTGATGCAGGGAGCTCTGTTCTGTGACAACCTAGATGGTGGGGGGAGTGGGGGGTGGTGCGTGGAAGGTGGGAGGGAGGTTTAAGTGGGAGGAGACATATATATACCTATGGCTGATTCATGCGGATGTATGGCAGAAACCAACACAACATTGTAAAGCAATTATCCTCTAATTAAAAATAAAGTTTTAAAAAATCTTTTGCCAATTTTTAACCAGATTGTTTAACTGACTGTTTAACTGAATTGTAAGAGTTCTTTGTATATCTTAGGTACAAGTACTTTTTTGGTTATATGATCTTCAATATGTCTTTAAGTATGTGACTTGTGGTTTCACTTTATTAATGGTGTCTTTTGAAACACAAATATTTTTAAGTTTGATAAATTTATCTGTTTTTTCCTATGCATTGTATTTTTGACACTGTATCTAAGAATTCTTTGCCTAACTCAGGGTGGCAAATATTTTATCTCATGTTTTATTCTAGAACTTGTACCCCTTTAGCTCTTACATTTAGAGATATGATTTATTTTGAGTTAATTTTGGCGTATGGTGTGAGGAAAGGATAAGGATACCTGATTCCTTCAGCAACATCTGGGGAAAAGACTACCCTTTCCCCTAGTGAATTGTTTCAGCATCTTTGTTGAAAAACAGGTAAACATACATGTAAAGGTTTATTTCTAGATTCCCAATTCTATTCCATTAATCCGTATGTTTAAGTGAAGTGAAAGTGAAAGTCGCTCAGTCATGTCTGACTCTTTGTGACTCCATGGACTGTATAGTCCGTGGAATTTTCCAGGCCAGAATACTGGAGTGGGTACCCTTTCCCTTCTCCAGGGGATCTTCCCAATCCAGGGATCAAAGCCAAGTCTCCTGCATTGCAGGAGGATTCTTTACCAGCTGAGCCACAAGGAAAGCCTAAGAATACTGGAGTGGGTAGCCTATTCCTTCTCCAGTGGATATTCACAACCCAGGGATCGAACTAAGGTCTCCTGTACTGCAGGCAAATTCTTTACCAACCGAGCTATGAGGGAAGCCTATAGTTCTATCCTTGTGCTAATTCCATGCTTTGTTGACCATGGCATTATAGTAAATTCTTAAATATATTAGTGTAAGTCATCCAACTTTTATTCTTTTTGATATTATTGTAAATAAATTTGTTTTCCTAACTTCATTTTTAGGATTTTTTGTTGCTAATATATAAGAATGGAATTGATTTTTATATATTCATTTTGTTATCTGTTAAACCTGTTCATTAGTTTTAGTAATTTGTTGGTTCTTTGCTGTTCTACAAAACGAATCATTTCATCTACAGATAAAGATAACTACTTTATCTTCAATCTGAATGCTTTTAACTTCCTTCCCTCACCCTATCTCTCCTTTCCTTTCTTTGCTTTCTTTCTGCCTTCCTTTCTTTGTTCCTTCCTATCCTCCTTCCTTCCTCTGTTTGCTTCTTCCACATCTTAGGGATAAAGCATCGAGTTTCTCACCATATGGTGCTAATTATGGCTATTTCACAGATGCTCTTTACCTTGTTGAGGGAGTACCTTTCTACGGCTGGTGTGTTGAGAGTTTTGTCATGGGTGGGTGTTGGATTTCTTTAATGCTTTATTTACATCCATTAAGATGATCGTGTTACCTTTGTATGTTATTAATGTGGTATATTACAATAATTACATTAATGCTTGGATGTCAAAACAGCCATGCATTCCTGGGAGAAGTTCCGTTTGGTCATGGTGAATAATTATTTTTACATGTGGCCAGACTTGGTGTGCTAGTGTTTTATTGAGGAATTTTTACTTATGTTCATAAGAGATGTTGGTCTGTTGTTTTCTTATATCTTCCACTGTCTCTGTTATTATTAAAGTACTACTAGTTTCATAGATGGATCTCCATGGTCTCTATTCTGTCTGGAGTGTTTCCCACTTCTATTTTTAAGGGTTTTGTGCTATTATTGTCATACATATCACATTTATATGTTATACATACAGTCAACAATACATAATTATAAGGGCTTCCCTGGTGGCTCAGATGGTAAAGAATCTGCCTGCAATGCGGAAGACCTGAGTTTGATCCCTAGATTGAGAGGATCCCCTGAAGAAGGAAATGGCAACCCATTCCAGTATTCTTGCCTGGGTAATCTCTCAGACACAGGAGCCTGTGGGCTACAGTCCATGAAGTCGAAAAGAGTCAGACATGACTGAGCGACTAACACACACACAAACACATGATTATAATTTTCAATATTATGTCTTTTAAAGAAGTTAGAAGAAATAATAAAAGAGATGGCTTTAATAGTCTTTAGAATACATATATTTACCATTCTGACATCCTTCTTTTCTTCCTAGGAGTTCAAGTTAAAGCTAATGCTATTCCCTTTCATTCTGAAGGATTTCATTTAATATATCTTATAAAACATGTCTGCTAGCAACAGATTCTTCCATTCTTTGTTTATTGAAAATGTTTTCATTTCACTTTCATTTGCAAAGGATAGTTTCGATGTAGATAGGATTCTGGGTTGAATTTGGTTCAATAGAATTTTGCTTTTGTTTTTAATTTTATCACTTAGAATATATCATTTCATTGTTTTCTGGCCTCCATTGTTTCAGATGAGAAGTAGGCCTTTAATTGTATTAATAAGCCCATTAGCAACTTTTTCTTGCAGCCTTCGTGATTTCCATTTGTCTTTTACTACATAAATTTTTCATCATTCTTTTTTCTCTTTGTTCAGAATAAATCATTTCTATCAACCTATCTTCAAATTCACTTATTGTTTCTTCTTAAATCTGTTGTTTATTCCCTGTAGTGAATTTTTAATTTCAATTACTATGTATTTTAACTCCAGAATTCCAATTTAGTTCTGTTTTATAGCTTCTGGCTCCTATTTTGTTGAGTTATTTCTTTCATATCCTCCTTGAATTCTTTAAATAGTTTCATTTAGCTCTTTGAATTTGCATGTAACTTCTTTGAAGTCTTGGTTTGCTAAACCCATATCTGAGGGTGCTGAGAGGCAGTTTCTGTTGACAACTTTTGTTTCCTGAGTATGGGTCACATTTTACTGTTTCTTTGTGTGCGTCATCATATTTTGTTGAAAACTGCACATTATAGAAAATACAACTATAAAATTACAGCAACTCTGGAGACTGATTTTCCTCCCTTGAAGGTTACTGTTGCTTGCTTGTACCTTGCCTTAGGAAATCTGCGAATTCTGTCTCCCTCGTGGTGTGTGGTCATGTTGCCTCTGCTGAGTTGTATTTTTTTTAACTTTTATTATTATCATTTTTATTTTTAAGACTGGATTCTTAGGAATCACTCCTGCACCTACATAGCTTGGCAGTCAGTCAGTGATCGGATAGATGTGATCAAGCACCTGAAGCCCATATGTTTCCATCCTCTGCCAATGAGTATACATACATCTAGGAGGGAAGTCCATTCGAAATTAAGCTATGGCACATCTGCCTAGTATTTTGCTTGCTGTTAGACCTTTATTGTCTCCTCTGCATGCGCAGACAACCTCAAGATTATCCAGGAGTGTGTGGATAGTTTGGGCACTCTCTGGTCTTATCACAAGTGCAACCTCAAACTACCAGAGATGGTGGCCTTTCCCACTCACCCTACCTCTGAGATTGTCACTTCCATGAAAATCCTGGAAGGTGTGGGCATCAACAGTTAATCCGAATCAAGGGAATCCCCTGTGACTGTGGCAGCACAGCTGTGGATGCTCAAAACCCTGCCTTGCCCTGGCGGAAGCGTGACACCAGCAGAGCGTCGGGGGACGGGACGCTAGGGGAGACCCGGGCCAGAAGGGCAGAAGCTGCCACTGCTTCCACCTGAAGTTCTGTGGGACTTAATTGTAAATGTTTCTCAGATTATTGTATAGCTTAGCCTAATTTCTAGAGCCCTGAAATAGTTATTTTTGCCAATTTTGTTAATTTAACGTTACTTTTTAGGAAGAGGATTTGCCTACCTCCTCATTCAGCCTTGCTGTTGTTCTCTGTCATGTCCAGCTCTTGGCGACCTCATGGACTGCAGTCTGCCAGGCTCCTCTGTCCCTGGGATTCTCCAGGCGAGAATATCAGAGTGGGTTGCCATGACCTCCTCCAGGGGATCTTCCCAGCCCAGGGATCAAACCCAGGTCTCCCGCGTTGCAGGCGGATTCTTTACCGTCTGAGCCTCCAGAGAAGCCCCATTCAGCCTTATGTAACCCATATTTTTAATTTCTCATTATTGTTTCATTTAGCATTTTTAATTATTATAAAGGTTGAACTTTTTTATTTATTTGCATTTCCCACTGAGTGAATTTTCTACTCTCCTGTTTTGCTCCTACTTATCTTTCTCATCTCTATAAACTATTATTATAGCTCTTAAATATTTGCTTATATATTTGATGCATTAACCTCAATTATTTTTCTCATATTATCTTTATAATTTTCCTCAGAAGCTTTTTATTTCAAACTTCAGAGCGTTTGCTGGTGCTTTAAACCTGAGGATGTTCCCCAGTTACACTCTACTAAAACCAGTTTTAGTGGCTTCTCAATTAATCCTATAATCTTTCACCTCCAGTCACAAGTCTATACAGTACTTTTATTATACAAACAAGACATTCATTAAGTGTTGAATGAATTAAATTTTTTGCAACAGGAAATTAAAACTAATGGGGCAAAATTAATTAGTGAAATCCAAACTAAAGCATATAATTCAGTTTTGTTATATTTATTATGCTTATGCACTATCCTTAGTGTCTCAAAAATAATATCAAGATATTCTGGCAGAATAATAAATGAAGACATCTGTAATTTGACAACACCATTAACATATCAAAAACTGTTAAATTATTTCTGGAATTTGGGCCCAAATATGCTCTGTCCACCTCTTCCATCTCAGTCTCCTTTGAAATGGCTTCCTTCAGGGTTGACAAGCTTTAGTCCAGGCTTCATCTGAAATAGTTGCTGAGTGAATACAACCTGAAACTGGTAGCTGTTCAAGGAATATGGGCTCAAATGGAAACCTGATCAGATGCAGGTCAAGGTGGCCATAGCAGAGAGGACGAGTGGGGCCTGCCAGCCAGGGAAGACCACCTTCGATGATGGGTGCTGAGAAGCATCTTCACACTGATAACAGGGCTTGCTGCCTGAAGTAATCATCCCATAATTAACTTACCCTATCACTGGATTTCCAGACGGCATGCCACTGACAGGGCGGTATCCCTACCCTCTAATGCTCTGTCAGGAAGCAATCCACCCAGGAAGCTGCTGGGGTAAACGTCTCATAAACCAAGAAACTGTAACATTACAAATGCATACTAGTGAAAGATGGCATAGACATGGCATACACTAACAGGTGGGTCAGCAGAAAGCCCACAGAAAAGAAAGAAAAATGAACAGTTTTATGATATTATCTTGGCTGAAAGAGATTCTGTTTCAGCTGAACTAACTGGTCATGAAAAAAGTATAAGCAAGAATAGGCAGAAAGAGTCCATCCACTTCTCTACTCTGATCCTAGGCTCTCCATCGGGAGATGGCACCTGATATTCACTGAGAAGCAACAACGTAAGAAACTATACAACAGCCATCATGAAGTGTTAGGCAACAGGTGTGTGTGTGTATAGGCATGTGTCATCTATAATCTTGTCATCTATATATACGTGTGTGTGTGTGTGTGTGTGTGTGTGTGTGTGTGTGTATAGGCTTCCCTTGTGGCTCAGACAGTAAAGAATCCGCCTGCAATGCAGGAGATCCAGCTTTGATCCCTGGGATGGGAAGATCCCCTGGAGAAAGAAATGACAATCCACTCCAATATTCTTGCCTGGAGAATTCCATGTGCAGAGGAGTCTGATTAGCTACAGTCCATGGGGTTGCAAAGAGATGGACACAACTGAGCAACTATGCTTACTTTTACACACATATATAGATAGATAGATGACAAGGCATATATTGCCAACTGAATTTTACATATAAAGACAAGGAGGCTTAGTTATAATTGTTATTCTGGTCATCTAGCTCCAAGGCCTATGTATTTCCACTATGACAATTTTTGTAAATCTTTATTAGGTATTTTTAAACTGCAAAAAGGGTTTCATTAATGCCCCCTTTGTTGGAACTTTTATCTCTCTCTAATCCTTTGGCATTCAGGAACAAATTTTTCATGAATGTGGTAACATGTGCTAAAGTCATTCAGATACGGTCACTCAAGATCTTTCCCAGTCCAAGCAGACTGTTTATAGCATAGTTAGGCCAGAAGGGAACAGGCAGAGAATCTAACCCAGGTCTTAATCTACACATTGACCATGCTGGACTGATATGTGGGGAACTGATTGCTGAAAAGAAAGCTGAGCATGAGGTATGATTGCTACAGGAACTACGTCTAGTCCAAGGGACTCCTCAGCCCATGAATGAGTCATGAAAGAAAGCGATAAAATGAATCATTCATTATTACACCATGGCTATACAAAGAAAATCACCACCCTGAAAAAAGAGGAGCCACTGTTTGGCTTTCTTAATGAGTCCAGTGAATCTGTGGCTGTTTCAGGAGAAGGAGACGACAGACGATGAGATGGTTGGATGGCATCACTGACTCTATGGACATGAGTTTGAGCAAGCTCTGGAAGTTGGTGATGGACAGGGAAGCCTGGCATGCTGCACTCCATGGGGTTGCAAAGAGTTGGACACGACTGAGCAACTGAACTGAACTGAACTGTGGCTGTCTCAGGTGATGTAGGTTATTAATATAGGGGAAATTTTTCAATATAAAAATCTCTTGGTTGGCTAGCTATAAATCCTATCTCAACAAGGAGTGACATGATCTGAAATCAGGTTCTCCTTGTTTGTAAATACATTCCAATTGCCCCAAGTCCATCAACACTGTCAAAGTGAAGCAGAAATGGGGCCAGAATTTCAGTGACTCAGGCAGAATTTCCTGAGAAATGTCCTAAGTCGGGTTTTTTTTTTTTTTTGGCCCAAATCAGAATCATTTCCTTTATTCCAGCTGCCTTCATTTCCTACTTTGTTCTACATGGGAAAACTGGGGACAGAGCGAGAAGCTAAAATTTTCAAGGTTTGATGAGGAGCGAGGGCAAAGGTAAATCCATACCAGTGAACACACGCTTATATGAATGTAGTATGTAGTTTGAGGAGAAACTGTAGTCTGAGAGAAGATGTCCAAAACTACATACCATATCAATCACAAGAAGAAGCTCAGGAACCAGCCAGGCAAAAATCAGAAAAGTGGTCTAGAAGTCAAGAAACCTGATTCTTAGTCCCATCAGCAACAAGGCTTTTGAGCAAGTCAATTGCTCCTGACCCCAGGCTTCCTTTTTCACAAAATTTTCAACATCCACAAAAGGATGTTAAAAATAAAATTAAATACCAGATAGGAAAAGGATGTGAAAAGTAATAAAAGCTTTATTACTGCAAGAAAGGCTGAGAATTGTTTGAAAATTCAGATGACCCTAAAATAAACTAAGCACCGTAACACAAGCCAGCGGCGTTGCAATAAGCCACCACCTGGGAAATTCATCTCCTGATAGTGGGATAAATATTTAGGAATAACACATTTGAAAGTGTTGCCCCAAGACATAATAAATGGTCACGATGATTAATTTGGGGAATGAGAACTGTGAATTGGATTCTGTGAGAACAGAGACTTATAAGCGCTTGATACAAATGTTTCTGTTTAATAGATGAGGCTCAGCAGGGGAGCGATGCCCATGCTCTAGCAGAGGGAAAAACCAGAATCTTACTCCAGGATCAAAACAAGATAAAATAGGAGCTGTGCTTTATGTTGTGCTGCCTGCTTGAGATTAGACTTGACAACATTCAATAAAGCAAGCAGATTTCCTTCCTGGAACGGCAGTGCTCCCCCACCGGCTGTGTGTGTCTCTACTCTGCCTTGGAGAGGGACGTGCTCAGTAGGATGAACAAAAAAGGTGGTCAATGTATCTCCTTAGGTTTTTGCAACAACCAGGGAAAATGCAGAAGACATGTAGCAAGGTGTCCAACAGAAAATAGAACTAGGGAGCTCTGTTTTGTTTTCTTTTTTCTTTTTGACAAAAAGAGTGCTACTGTCATGCATGTTAGATTGCTTTCCCAGGAAAGGAGTTGGCCACACGGCGGCAGTTTCACATCCTCTTCATGTGTTCCTGGGATCCTGGACCAGCTCACCAGTGGTAAAAGAAAGGAGGGGAAAAGCTTTGAGCTTTTTCAATGCCTCCTCCAGGAATGAGGGTCACACTCTGTTCCTATGTTCAGGATTCTTAGTGCTGTGAACTTGTGTTGTGACTGAAATCTATGGCAGACTTTCAATGTACTTATGAAGCAAAAACACAAGTAAAAGACAGCAAACACTAATTTTATAACAGTAATGGACGTCAAAATGAATTTGTGAACTTCATTATAGCCATGAGCTGATATTTGCTCCCCAGCTGCATATATACAAACAAACCCGATATTAGAGTCTATCCATTTAGATACTTTAATATTGGGTTGACTCACATCTATGTAACCAGCCACCACAAGGGCATGTCCTCCAAAATACCGAGTGAACAGAGCCACATACCTCACGTGCCCTGGTGCCTACTGAAATCAGGCTATTAATAAACATTCACTTTGATAGGAAAGAACAACAATAAAAAAAAAAATGCCAGGCAACTGTCATCTAGAGCATCTTACATGTAGCACTTCCGGAAGCTGGAAACAGTCAAACTTACCAAATGCTATGAAAACTATCGGGTTACTAGAATAATGTACAGATGTCAGATACCTATGCCTGGACCAAACTCCACCCTTCCTGAAAAATCTTTGGTAATTACCTGAGGAGTCCCTTACATTGTTTTCCACTCTTACATTTCAGCTGTTTGGCTTTTATAAGGGACCCTCTGTAACTAACTTAATTTATGTTTAAAGTTTCTAAGTGCTTCCTCTTCCAGGTCCTTACTATTTCTTCTGTGCGCTGTGGAAAGCTGCTGTGTTATGAACACATGGCCCTGCTCTGTCTATCCAGCTGCCTGGGAAAATACTCAGCTCATCTATATTTAATGTGTCTTTCCTGCTGATCCTTCAGGGTGCAGATCTCCCCCGCCACATCTAATAAGCATGATGGATTATATTCAATTTAGCTAATGCCAGCCTATAACTAATTACAGCAGCATCCTCAAAGCAGGCTGGAGTTAGAGCCTTGTCAAAGTGCCCTTTGTAAGCAGCATGTTTCTGGGGATTTGCACAGAAAGTGTGGGTGAGTTCAGTTGTGAATATGAAAAGAACATAATGTCTACACTGCCAGCACTAGGAGCTTTGAGTCCTAACTAGTCAAGGAGGCAGGACCATGGGTCCTTGGGAAAATGAAGAAGAATGAATACTGCAACATCCAGAGGGACCAGCTGGCCGTCTACTCCTGTCATGCTAAGTGTTATGCCAGGGAAATCGAGAAGCCAGAAGGCTGCTCACGAGTGGGAAAAAAAAACCACATGAATATCGACAAACTACCGTTTCACCATTTCCAGTGTGATTCTGGACATTAGGTACCCCATTAGGAAGATGGGGTGGCAGCAGATTTGCTGGAAAGATCACTGATTCAGTAGCCAAGATAAATGTGGTTTCCAAACCCGGCTCCACTCCTAGGGGCTCTATAAGAGAGTTTAAGTTACTTAGCCTTTATAAGCCTTG
>SJYC01047742.1:0-43526 GCA_006408675.1 Madoqua kirkii | reverse complement strand
TGGTACCTCATTGTGGTTTTGATTTGCATTTCTCTGATAATGAGTGATGTTGAGCATCTTTTCATGTGTTTGTTAGCCATCTGGATGTCTTCTTTGGAGAAATGTCTATTTAGTTCTTTGGCCCATTTTTTGATTGGGTCATTTATTTTTCTGGAATTGAGCTGCAGGAGTTGTTTGTGTATTTTTGAGATTAGCTGTTTGTCAGTTGCTTCATTTGCTATTATTTTCTCCCATTCCGAAGGCTATCTTTTCACCTTGCTTATAGTTTCCTTTGTTGTGCAGAAGCTTTTAATTTTAATTAGATCCCATTTGTTTATTTTTGCTTTTATTTCCAGTGTTTTGGGAGGTGGGTCACAGAGGATCCCGCTGTGATTTATGTTGGAGAGTGTTTTGCCTATGTTCTCCTCTAGGTGTTTTTTAGTTTCTGGTCTTACATTTAGATCTTTAATCCATTTTGAGTTTATTTTTGTGTATGGTGTTAGAAAGTGTTCTAATTTCATTCTTTTACAAGTGGTTGACCAGTTTTCAACAGAAAGAATCAAAGCTATGTTACGGTACGGCAAAAAAACTTTTAAGTCCTAAAGCAGTTAGGACTCCACAATAACCTGGACAACCTATATTTTGTTATACCAACATGGATTATGGGAAAACAGCAAGATAATTATGTGAGATGCCCCCAAAGGCCTTTACTCTGGCCCCTTCTATAGGCAACTACTCTGTCCCCTACTAGGACTTCCCTGGTGGCTCAGACAGTAAAGCATCTGCCTACAATGCGGGAGACCCAGGTTTGATCCCTGGGTCGGGAAGATCCTCTGGAGAAGGAAATGGCAACCCACTCCAGTATTCTTGCCTGGAAAATCCCATGGACGGATGAGTGTGGTAGGCTGTGGGGTATCCCATGGGGTACAAAGAGTCAGACACATCTGAGCGACTTCTCTTTCACTTCTTTCTGGCCCCTACTATTGGGGCAGGAGAGAGCTCTCTGCACGAGACACACCTCTGTCTTGTGACTAACCCTAAATCAGGCACCCTCATGTCCTACGCATCTCCGGCCTTAGCACACCTTTCAGATCCTCTGATCACACAATACCTTGCCTAACCTGTTGGTTCTTTCCACAGATCAAAGAAGTAGAAGTGAAGAATAAGTAACAGATGACCAGATCTCTTCCCCAGCTCCCCCTCCAGTAATCTCCCAAATAAACTGTGTGAACAAGTTGTGAGAACAAGAGGGCAGCTACAAGGCCGCAGGACAAGCCTGCACACAGGGGGCAGCAACAACTCTGACCCCCACCTCAATGATGAACTGAGATTCTGTCCCCTTTTCTCCTCAAAACCTTTCATGGCCAAGCAGAATCTTGGCAGGTGGTTGTGTGGGACACTGAGTTCACCATCTCCCCCAGACTACCGGCATTCTGATTAAAACCAGCTTTGCTTTCTACTAACATTTGCCTCTCTTGAGTATTGATTTTTGAGTGGTGAGCAGCCAGATCTGATTCTGTAACACTACTGGACAAGATGATATAAAACCAATATCTGTCACTGGAGTTAAAGTCTAGGACAAACACTGTGTGTCTCACTGTCAAAGGGGTACCCTGAATTCAGAGCCCTCTTTGATCCAGCACCAGCCCACCACTGAAGCCTCGTCTCCCACTTTCTTCCTCACACACTATGCTCTCGTCCTCAATAAGGCAGCTCCCTGTGCACTGGGCACACCATGCTGTTTGTGCTCCAGGCTGTGGCTGAACTCTCTGCTCAGCCTAGAAGGTCCCCCTTCACGCCTGCCTCCTGCTACTACTTTGCCCCGGTTAAACTTCATCTTCGGCATTCCTGACCCCTCCAGAGGGACCAGCCTCAAGACATGCTTCCCCAGATGGTCCTTAACAAACACAGGCTGTCTTTACACTGGGACACCTCCATTTACTCTGAAAGGTTTTAAAATCTAAGTATTTCTATATGACTTCCACATTTGAAGCTCCATTATTTAATAAACCATGGCTCAAGGAAGTCTGCCATCAATATGAGCTAAATCATATCAATAGATACCAAAGGTAAGCTAAGCCTCACCCTGATATGCTATGACATTAAAAGTCCTTAGTGGATTGTTGGCGTCATAATTCAGAATCATCCTCATTGCAGCAGGAGAGGAAAGAAAATCTGCCTGGTTACAGCATTATCAGTCAAAATAAGACTTCTCCCTCAAGGCATTGACCATTTATCACCTCCACTACGAAATCCCCAGAGTGTCCATCTAATGAAGCCTTCCTCTGCACTCTCGGAGCACTTTGTAACAACCTCAACGTCCACTTGTTCACTTTCCCCACACTGAAGGGTGCATTAGCTCATGCAAGGGGTTCTAGGGCAACTATATGTTCAAGTCCCCCTGATCTATCAGCAGAGACTGATACAAATATCAACCACTGGATCACAAACTGGTGAAGAGCAGGAAAGTGAAGTCCAGCAGTGAGAATGTCCGCTTCACTCCTTAGCCAACTGTCACTCTAAGCCTCCATCTCCTCTCCTCTAAAGTGGAAGTAGGAGGACTTCACCGGCGGTCCAGCGGTTGGGACGCTGTGCCTCCACAGTGCGGGTCCTGGGTTTGATCCCTGGTCAGGGAACTAGGATCCCATATGTTATATGGAATGCCCTAAATAAATTAAATATGAGTAAGACTCCTTATTCAGAAAACTCAGATCATGACAACCAGTATCACTTCATGGCAAATAGATGGGGAAACAATGGGAACAGTGAGAGACTTCATTTTGGGGGTCTTTGATCCAGCACCAGCCCACCACTGAAGCCTCGTCTCCCACTTTCTTCCTCACACACTATGCTCTCGTCCTCAATAAGGCAGCTCCCTGTGCACTGGGCACACCATGCTGTTTGTGCTCCAGGCTGTGGCTGAACTCTCTGCTCAGCCTAGAAGGTCCCCCTTCACGCCTGCCTCCTGCTACTACTTTGCCCCTGGTTAAACTTCATCTTCGGCATTCCTGACCCCTCCAGAGGGACCAGCCTCAAGACATGCTTCCCCAGATGGTCCTTAACAAACACAGGCTGTCTTTACACTGGGACACCTCCATTTACTCTGAAAGGTTTTAAAATCTAAGTATTTCTATATGACTTCCACATTTGAAGCTCCATTATTTAATAAACCATGGCTCAAGGAAGTCTGCCATCAATATGAGCTAAATCATATCAATAGATACCAAAGGTAAGCTAAGCCTCACCCTGATATGCTATGACATTAAAAGTCCTTAGTGGATTGTTGGCGTCATAATTCAGAATCATCCTCATTGCAGCAGGAGAGGAAAGAAAATCTGCCTGGTTACAGCATTATCAGTCAAAATAAGACTTCTCCCTCAAGGCATTGATCATTTATCACCTCCACTACGAAATCCCCAGAGTGTCCATCTAATGAAGCCTTCCTCTGCACTCTCGGAGCACTTTGTAACAACCTCAACGTCCACTTGTTCACTTTCCCCACACTGAAGGGTGCATTAGCTCATGCAAGGGGTTCTAGGGCAACTATATGTTCAAGTCCCCCTGATCTATCAGCAGAGACTGATACAAATATCAACCACTGGATCACAAACTGGTGAAGAGCAGGAAAGTGAAGTCCAGCAGTGAGAATGTCCGCTTCACTCCTTAGCCAACTGTCACTCTAAGCCTCCATCTCCTCTCCTCTAAAGTGGAAGTAGGAGGACTTCACCGGCGGTCCAGCGGTTGGGACGCTGTGCCTCCACAGTGCGGGTCCTGGGTTTGATCCCTGGTCAGGGAACTAGGATCCCATATGTTATATGGAATGCCCTAAATAAATTAAATATGAGTAAGACTCCTTATTCAGAAAACTCAGATCATGACAACCAGTATCACTTCATGGCAAATAGATGGGGAAACAATGGGAACAGTGAGAGACTTCATTTTGGGGGGCTCCAAAATCACTGCAGATGATGACTATAGCCATGAAATTAAAAGATGCTTGCTCCTTGGAAGAAAAATTATGACCAACCTAAATAGCATATTAAAAAGCAGAGACAGTACGTTGCCATCAAAGGTCCATCTCATCAAAGCTATGGTTTTTCCAGTGGTCACGTATGGATATGAGAGCTGGACTATAAGGAAGGCTGAGTACCGAAGAATTGACGCTTTTGAACTGTGGTGTTGGAGAAGCCTCTTGAGAGTCCCTTGGATTGCAAGGAGATCCAACCAGTCCATCCTAAGGGAAATCGGTCCTGAATATTCATTGGAAGGACTGATGTTGAAGCTGAAAGTCCAATATTGTGGCCACCTGATGTGAAGAACTGACTTGTTGGGAAAGACTGTAATGCTGGGAAAGATTGAAAGCAGGAGGAGAAGGGGATGACAGAGGATAAGATAGTTGTATGGCATCAGCAACTCTATGGACATGGATCTGAGTGAACTCCAGGAGCTGGTGAGGCACAGGGAAACCTGGAGTGTGACAGTGCATGGGTCGCAGAGAGTCGGACACGACTGAGCGACTGAACTGAACTGGAGACTCCTTCATTGAGTTGTGAGGGTAAGATAAAATTAGATGAGGAGCATAAACCAGTTAGACCAGTACACACTCGGCACGCGGTAAGTGCCCAAGAAACAGCAGCTGTTTTATAGTTTTTGTTATCATCACCACAAGACAAAGAGGTGTCTGCAACAGAGCAAAGGCAGCAAGAACTCATTTCGTTTGCTCACCTTGCCTCTCTAAAGTTCAGCAAGTGTTGATTCAAGTCGGGAGAGGTGGTAAAGGACTCAGAGAAGGCAAGGCTGTGAGACAGAAGGGGAGCCAAGGTAGCCAGAAGATCGATGTTCAAAGACATTTCAAGATTGAGGAAAACAGGGGCGAAGCAGGTAAAGCCTGGAAGATAAGTGAGGAAACTTTCCTGCGTGACAGGAACATTTCCAAATGGTCTGAGGTGACTCCAAATGCTAGTCAGGAGCCAGGGTGGCTACAGACAAACTGAGGAGAGTTTTAAAACTGATTTTCAAAACTCAGATTCAGATAGATTGGGATTAAACCTGAGAATATGTATTTTCAACAAGCGACCTAGGTGATTTTTTTTTTAATTTTATTATAGTTGATTTACAATGTTGTGTTAATTTCAAGTATACAGCAAAGTGATTCGGCTATATATGACTATTCTCTTTCAGATTCTTTTCCATTAGAGGTCTTACAAGATATTGAGTATATAGTTCCCTGTGCTATACAGTAGGTCCTGTGGGTTATCTATTTTATATATAGGAATGTGTATATATTAACCCCAAACTCCTAATTTATTCCTCTTCCCCCTTTCCCCTTTGATAACCATAAATTTGTTTTCTATGTCTGTGAGTCACTTTCTGTTTTGGAAATAAGTTCACTTTTTTCAGATTCCACATAAGCAATATCCTATGATATTTGTCTTTCTCTTTCTGGCTTTCTTCACTTGCTAATCTCCAGGCCCGTCCACATTGCTACAAATGGCAATATTTCATCATTTCATTCTTTTTTATGTCTGAGTAACATTCTGTTGTGGGGCTTCCCTGGTAGCTCAGTAGAAAAGAATCCGCCTGAGGATGAGGGTTCTGCAGGAGATGGGGGTTCAATCCCTGGGTCAGGAAGATCCCCTGGAGAAGGAAATAGCAACCCAAGAATACTGGGTTCTTGCCTGGGAAATTTCCCAGACAGAGGAGCCTGGTCAGCTACAGTCCACAGAGTCCCAGAGAGTCTGATGCAGTTTAGCAACTGAACAACAACAACAACAACACAATATTCCACTGTATATACAGACCACATCTTCTTTTCCATTCATCTGGCAATGACATTTAGAACAAGCGGCCTAGGTGATTTTCATGTGCAGTCAGGTGATACCCTGAATTGAGAAGCAGAATGAGCCCTCAGCATGGCCCTTCTGGCCTTTAGAACTGACTTGGGTAGGATCTGTTCTGCAGCTGGGGCCTCTCACTTTAGCCAAGGCTCCATAAAGGATTGATTGTGAATGGGCATCAGGTGGTTCAAGTTGGTAACCACAAGAATAAAGATGAGCTTCCCAATAGCAATATTTCCAAAAGCTAAGCATCTTTGTGGGGTTAGATCTGGTTTTAGATCCAGGGTCCCCAACCCTCGGGATCTAATGCCTGATGATCTGAAGGTGGAGCTAATGTAATAATAACAGAAATAAAGTATACAATAAGTGTAATGTACTTGAATCACCTGAAACCATTCTCCCAACCCCAGTCTGTAGAAAACTTGGAAAAAATTGTCTTCCATGAAACTGGTGCCAAAAAGGTTGAGAACACTGTTTTAGATCATTTCCGAGGCTACTGGCAAAGACAGAAATAATAATAGTGATACTAGTGACCGAGTGCCAACAATGTGCCAGGCAGTGCCCTAGTCTACAGTTAGCTAATACAGTCTCCCCCACATCCTGCAAGATACACACTGCCCTAGTCTATAGGTTATCTAACACAATCTCCCTCACATCCTGCAAGATACACACTGCCCTCATTAAACGTATGAAATCAAGGTTCAGAGCAGATACTTAATGTGCCCAACATCAGATAGAGAGTAAAAGACAGAACCAAGCAGGCATTTGGTTAGTTTGTGATGAAAGGTGCTGCTGTTTGACTGAACAACAATTCTCTCTGACATCCCATGTGTGCACGCTCAATCAGTCCTATCTAACTCTCTGCAACCCATGGACTGTAGATTGCCATGCTCCTTTGTCCTTGGCATTCTCCAAGCAAAAATACTGGTGTAGGTTGCCATTTCCTATTCCAGGAGCTCTTTCCCACCCAGGGGCTGAATCTACATCTCCCACGTCTTCTGCCTTGGCAGGTGGATTCTTTACCACTGAGCCACCTGGGATCCCTGCCAATCTCAAGCTCTCCCTTTTTTGCAGACCTAGCTCAAAACTGTCCACCTGAAGAAATTATATTTTTTCTAAAATTCCCAAAGCACTAAACACAGAGCTCTATTTCTGGTGCTATTCAATCGATAACCAGTGAATAAATAGAAGTGAGGTAATACATTTCTGTCATACCTTTTCCCAAAGAACACAAAACACATTTATATTTACTATCTCATCTATTCTAGTAGTTGCTTTAAAAAAAAAACAACTTTTATTGGATTAAGACATAAATAGGGGTTCTGTAAAACATTTAAAATGACATCTTTTACAAGGTCCCATTCTTTCCTCTAAGTGTTATCATACTGTTATTTTCTTTCTCTATTCAAATAGAATCTTTTCATTTTTACAAATCCATTTCAAAGAAGTCTGGTTATATAAAAATGTAACTAAAAAAGGAATTCTCCTCCATTGTTTAGCCTTCGTTATCTTCTATTTTTTCATTATGCTTCCCTTTAATGTGGTTGCAGCACTCTTTCCTAAACAGCCCCAACTGACCTGTCAATCTGTTTACAACACACTCAGATCTACACTCACTATTTGCACTGCTTTCACGGGGCCATCTTTGGACCACTGGAACCATCCATGTCTCTGAGGTAGGTCATACTTTCAAAAGCTCCAGGCTGGGCCCCCGCCCCTCATGGCTGGGGTCTTGACCATGGGGCACACGTTCTTCTTCCCTGCTCCCCTAAGTTTAGGAGAGACCAAGGCCCCACTGCTACCTTCACAACTGTAATGACTGCAAACTCATGCAACATTTTAAGTTAACTGGGTTTAACCATAATTAATCATGTAAGAAAATGGGATGACTATATCATAAAGATACTTCATATCTTTTGTATGGGCATAGATGTTTCGTATCTTTTGTATGGGCATAGAATAGTGTAGAAATGTAAACAAGGAAGAGACCGTTTCAGCACAGGAAGGATCTCCGTGGAGAAGGTGACATCTCCGCAGGGTCTTAAAGAATGGGCCTCGTGTGTAAAATAGATATCTAGTGAGAACCTGCTATAAAACACAGGGGGCTCAGCTCAGTGCTCTATGGTGACCTAGATGGGCAGAACTGGGCAGGGGGAGGCCCCAGCTGAAGTGGAAATACGTATACTTACACCTGTTCAACAGTTGGAACTGGACATGGAACAAAAGACTGGTTCCGAATAGGAAAAGGAGAACGTCATGGCTGTATATTGTCACCCTGCTTATTTAACTTATATACAGATTACATCATGAGAAATTCTGGGCTAGATGAAATACAGGCTGGAATCAAGATTGCTGGAAGAAATATCAATAACCTCAGATATGCAGATAACACCACCCTTATGGCAGAAAGTGAAGAGGAACCAAAGAGCCTTTTGATGAAAGTGAAAGAGGAGAGTGAAAAAAACTGGTTTAAAATTCAACTAAGATCAACTCAACTAAGATCTCTAAGATCTCAGAAAACTAAGATCATGGCATCTGGTCCCATCACTTCATGGGAAATAGATGGGAAACAATGGAAACAGCGAGAGATTTTACCTTTGGGGTCTCCAAAATCACTGCAGATGGTGACTGCAGCCATGAAATTAAAAGATGCTTGCTCCTTGGAAGAAAAGTTATGACCAACCTAGATAGCATATTCAAAAGTAGAGACATTACTTTGCCAACAAAGATCTGTGTAGTCAAGGCTATGGTTTTTCCAGTGGTCATGTATGGATATGAGAGTTGGACTATAAAGAAAGTTGAGCACCAAAGAATTGATGCTTTTAAACTGTGGTGTTGGAGGAGACTCTTGAGAGTCTCTTGGACCACAAGGAGATCCAACCAGTCCATCCTAAAGGAAATCAGTCCTGATTATTCATTGGAAGGACTGATGTTGAGGTTGAAATTCCAATATTTTGGCCATCTGATGTGAGAACTGATTCACTGGAAAAGACCTTGATGCTGGCAAAGATTGAAGGTGGGAAGAGAAGAGAACAACAGAGGATGAGATGGTTGGATGGCATCACCGACTCAATGAACATGAGTTTGAGTAAACTCCGGGAGTTGGTGGTGGACAGGGAGGCCTGGTGTGCTGCAGTCCATGGGGTCGCGAAGAGCAAGACATGACTGAGCAGCTGAACTCAACTGAACAGCTGATTCACGTTGTTGTACAGCAGAAACCAACACAATATTGTAAAACAATTATCCTCCGATTAAAATAAATTTTGTAAAAGGGATGGGCTCCTTTCCAAGGCCTTGCTAAGGAAAAGCCCAAGGACCAACACAGGTAGAAGAAACCCACAGCATGAAGTCAGTGGATCTGTCCAGCCAGACACATAAACTAAACCACATAGAAATAATGTGGCATGCCCAGGGAAGTCTAAACCTTTTTTTTTTTTTTTTAACAATCAAATTGCTTCACATTCTGGCTTCTGTCTAACATTTCAGTGTTATACCCTAGCAGATGCTAGCAGACTGGTTCAAAGTGTATTCTAGACTCATACAAGCCAGTATTCCAATTCCACTCCAAGTTTCAGTACTGCTTTGGACAGATGACCAAACTCCCCACGCCTCACTTTCCTCATATATAAGATGGGGTGCTGATGTGCCAAGTTCATATGATTCTTATGATAAGGTGTCTCACTTACTAAACATTTATTAAATTCTCAAAAGATATTTCTTACTATGGTCAGGACTGCTAACTGTCTGCTCAGTACCTATTTCCCCTTTCTATCACTCGGGACTCTCTGTTTTATTGAGGCACAATGTACCAAGCTAAAAACTACACTTCTTTCATTCCTGTATAGAGAGGGGTAAAAATATAACACAATTCTGACCAATGAGATATAAGCAGAAGTCATTGAATAGACTTCCAAAAAGCTCCTTAAAGGGGAACAGGTTCCTTTTTCCTGCTTGTTACATGACCGTCCATGATGGCTAGAGCTATAGCAGCCATCTTGTGATCATGTGGGAAGAGCAAGAGAATCATAGACAGCACTAAATCAATATTAGCAATTGTCCACCAATATATTTGTAATGGTGAGAGAAAAAAATAAAGCCCTATTTCCAGCCTGTTGTTTGAGTTTTCTATCACTGTTAGCCAAATTAAATATATGTGTATGTATATATTAATTTAAAACACATTCTAAGAAAAAGAAACTGAACTTAGTACTATAGACATGCTTCCTACACTTAAAATATATACAACTACCTAATACATACAGGTCCAAAATGACTTACCCAAACACTGAGATGGGTTTCAGAATTCCGATAGGTAACAGAGTCCATATGCTATATATGACCAGATACCCCTGAGCAGAGTTGGGCAGCACCGTATTTTCATGCACATAAATATTTTTGCAGAAAGACATGTGAGCATTTATACTAAGTTAGATACATGAAAACTAGAAGACATAGTCCACATCAGTTCAGGTCAGGTTTATCTAAGTACATTCAGGTCAGTGGAGGTTTTGCAATGAAATGGGTTATGAAAATTCAATTTCACAGCTTTATGGATTTTGGAATTGTGGATGAGGCACAATGGATCTGTAGTATGAGACAGAATTTAGCTATGATCTAAGTCTGAATAATATTCTATGAAGGTTGCATAGTGTCAGTTTGGGCTACTATAACAAAGTACCATGGACTGAGTGGCTTATCAACAACAAAAATTTATTTCTCATAGTTCTAGAGGCTGGAAGTCTGAGTTCAAGTTGCCAGGATGGTGGAATTCTGGTACTGACCTCTCATTTGAATCTGCATGGCAGAAAGAGAACTACCTAGGTCTCTGCCCTCTTCTTATAAAGGTTCTGCTTTGGGCAAATGGCCAACCTCTCCTCACTTTCCTCATATAAAAGAAGGAAATTCTCTTGGTTGGAGAATTCTATGGATCGAGGAGCCTGGTGGGCTATAGTCCATGGGGTTGCAAAGAGTGGGACACAACTGGTGTCCTGTGGCCCACCAGGCTCCTCTGTCCAAGGGAATTCTCAGGCAAGAATACTGGAGAGGGTTGCCATTTCCTTTTGCAAGGGATCTTCCTGATCCAGAGATCGAACCAGGTCTCCTGCATTGCAGGCAGATTCTTTACCATCTGAACCACTAGGAAAGTATAACTAAAAGAATTATAAAAGTAACATTCACTCAGATATTTTGTTATCCCAAGCACTACTCTACTCCCTTTATCTAGACTGACACATTTAAACCTCACTTCTAGCCCATGAGGGGGGTATAATATTTATTCCAATATTCCATATGAGAAACTGAGCACAGAGAAGCTAAATATAACTGCTACAGGTCACGTGGCTACTAAAAGGCAAAAGCTGGATTCAAGCCTAGACAGCATAAATGACAGTCCTAATAAAATCTCAATGGAATTCTAATTTAGACCTATCTAGTTAGCAATTTAAATAATACCTGATGTTGGTGAGATATGAAAAACTAGCCCAAATTTTTGTACAACCTTATTGGTCAACAAGCTGGTGGTGTTTATCAACAACTTTAAGCATGTGCATTCCCACTATCCTAATAATTCTATTTTTAATAATTTTCCCAAAGAAATAATCCGGGCCTCTGGTAACAGTGGAATAAGAAATTCAGACAAATTCTTCCATTGAAAACAACTATAAATCCTAGACAAACTTTAAAAAAAAAATCAGCTTGTATACATCAGTAAGCTAGCAAGGCAGTAAAGAATTATGGACACAAATTTAGAAGGTGGTAGAAACCCAAACGAGTCCAGTGTTTGAAACGACTTTCCTCTAGAGCAGCGATCCCCAACCTTTTTCGTACCAGAGACCAGTTTCACGGAGAACAATTTTTGCATGGACTGAAGTCTGGGGGTTGTTTCGGGATGAATCAAGCACATTACTTTCACTGTGCACTTTATTTCTGCTGCTATTACATCATCTCCACCTCAGATCATCAGGCATTAGACACAGGAGGCTGGGGATTCCTGCCACAGAGTATCTGCCGATTCTGCAGGGGCAGCTAGGAGGCTGAAAGGGAAAAAGTGAAAGTGTTGGTCCCTCAGCTGCGTCACAGTCTTCGCCAGCTCCTCTGTCCATGGGATTGTCGAGCCAAGAATACTAGAGCGGGCTGCCATTCTCTTCTCCAGGGGATCTTCCTGACCCAGGGACAGAACCTGGGGCTCCTGCTCGCAGGCTGATTCTTTACCATCTGGGCCACCAGGGAAGCCCCAAAGGCTAAACATCTGAGCACTGATTTTGACAGCCTCTTGGATTTAAGAGAACAAAAATAAAATCTGGAGTCTTCCAGAGAAAAGGGTCCTGGTGGTCCTGCTTCTGGCTGAAGTCACAGTGGCAATTCTTAGGAGCGAAGTTAACGAGGAAACAGACTGAAGAACAGCCTGGAGTCACTTCAGTGCTTACATTTGTATTCAGGGAAGGCTGGCTGCTGGTGCTCTGATAAGTTACCTGAAAGAAGCATGACTGGGTGATGAAGAGCAGCAACAAAGAAGCGATGTTAACCTCCTCTAGAGGAAAAGAATGCCATCCTGAGACCCACACTATTTCATAGTCTTTGACATACAATGTCCAGTATATAATCAAAAATAACCAGGCATGTGAAGAGCTGGAATAGTATCTAAACAAATTAAGAGAAACAATAGAATACAACAGGACAGGACTTACAGAGACTCCAGATTATATAGCCACTGAATGCAGACATTAAAACAGTTATTTGACAGAATAAAAGGCAGGATCAAGAATTTTAGCAGAGAATCCGAACATATAAAATGAGGTAATGACAAGTCTAACACTAAAAAATACTAATATGCTAAACAAAAGTTAACCAAAATAATGAATGCAATAGAATGTTTTAAAAGTAGACAGGCAAAACTAGAGAGTAAATTGGGAAATGGGAGAGTAATTGGGAGAGTAATCAGAAAAACCATGCCAATACAACATGGAAAGACCAAAGGTCAAAAAAGTACAAGAGCCAAACAGGAAACATGGAGATTCAGAGAGAAGACTTGACATGGAATTCTGGGAATTCCAGAAGAGAGGAAAGAGAAAACAGAAATATAGATATAGAGCACTATTTACAACAGCCAGGACATGGAAACAACCTAAAAGTCCATCAACAGAGGAACGGATAAAGAAGACGCGGTGCATACACACAATGGAATACGGCTCAGCGTAAAAAGGCAATTGGGCCACTTGTAGAGACGTGGATGGACCTAGAGACTGGCATACAGAGTGAAGTCAGAAAGAGAAAAACAAATACTGTATGTGAATGCATATATGTGGAATCTAGAAAAGTGGTGCATATGTCCTTATGTGTGAAGCAGAAATAGACACAGACATAGAGACCAAATATATGGATACCAAGGGGTAAAGAAGGGTGTGTTGGAGGGATTGGGAAATTGAGATTTTTGTATAGACACTACTGATACTATATATAAAATAGATAACTAATGAGAACCTATGTATAGCAGGGAGCTCTACTTTATGCACTGTGTGACCTGAATGCGAAGGAAGTCCAAAAGAGAGGGGATACACAGTCACTCCACAGGATTGCAAAGAGTCAGACATGACCAGCACACATATGTATATATATGGCTGATTTGCTTTGCTGTACAGTGGAAATTAACACAGCATTGTAAAGCAACTATGCTCCAATAAAAATCAACTTAAAAAATAAAGTTAGAAAGAGGTAACAGCTGAGAATTCCTCAATATTGACAACCCCCCCCAAAAAAACCCTCTCAACCCATAACAGGGGTCAGCCAAATTTGATGAGTCACCTATTTCTATATGGCCTATGACTTAAGAATAGTTTTTATATTTTTAAAGAGTCATGGAAGAAGGAGAGGGAGAGCAGAGACCATATGTGGCCCACACATCCTAAAATTTGTTTTTGCTCTTCTACATAAAATGTTGTGATATCTGGGCCACAGATTCAAGAATCCCTGTGATTCTTCACAAGTCCAACTCTTGCGACCCCATGGACTATAGCACGCCAGGCTCCCCTGTCAGATTCTTCAGGCAAGGATACTGGAGTGGGTTGCCATTTCCTTCTCCAGGGGGTCTTCGTGACCCGGGAATCGAATGTGTGTCTCCTGCATTGCAGGCAGGTATTTTTACTGACTGAGCTACGAGGGAAGCCCCAAATGCACACATAAACCTATTCTCATGCTTAGTAGCCCAGGCTATCATAAGGAGATTGGAGGGTGAAAAAAGGAAAAGGGAGATCAGGGCATTTATTTCCCCAGCTGACTCCTAGGTCACCATAGGTTGCTGCATCCCTTGGCCAAAAGTGACAGTTCCTATAAAGTAGTTTTCTCCATATTGTCTCTCAGCTTCCAGCTTTTAGTAAAAGCTCATCTTACTCTTTTATGTTAGGAAAACTCCTAACTCTAATCTTAATCCAGCCTCATTTTATTAGTAGGCCCAAATCTACACTATCTCACTATATTGTCCAATGCCTTTGTCAATCTCTTCTTTAATTATCTCTTATCCACAAGGTCCTCGACATCCCTGAGATGCTGGTCATCCTCAGGTATATCACTGTAAAAGTACTAGAAGAAGGAGAAGGGGGTAGGAAGAAGGAAAGGGGAAAGGAGTAGGAGAAGACGAATAAGAAAGAAAACAGAAAGTATCTTAAAAGCAACCACACGAAAAAAGACAGAATTCCTACAGTGAAACAACAATCAGCCCAAGAGCTGAATTCTCAAAAAATAATAGAAGACAGACGATTAAGAAAGTACATCCAAATAACCAAAAGAAAGTAATTTCCAACCTTGAATTTAATATCCAGTGCAAACATCTTTCAAGAATTAAAGCAACATAAAGATATTTTCAGACAAACAAAACTCAGGAGAATTTGTCACCAGCAGACTAAATTAAATATTAAAAGGTATTCTCTGGCTAGAAGGAAAAACTTATCACATGTAAACCAGGAGATGGTAGAAGGGATAAGGAACAATGAAAGAGAATATAGATACAAATGAATATTGGTGTCAAAACAATGAAAATACATATAGAACTTATATACACTTGATAACAGTTCATTAGTGAAAAAGACAGTAAAAGAATTTAAAGTCTTTTAAAATCCTTGCAACATCTGTGAAGAGGCATTAAGCATTAATTTATAGTAATATATTAATAGAGCTATTAATATTAATAGAGGAATAAAGAAACCTAAAAACAGGTATGAGATATAGAAAGCAAATAGCAAGATGGTAAAATAAAACCAGTGATAACAATGGGACTAAAATGGACTAAATTTCCAATTACCTGGTAAATATTGATGGACTAGATTTTCAAAAAATAAAAAGACCCAATTCTTTGCTATTTAGTTAACAAAAAAAATCCCTTAAAGGTAAGGATCCAAGAAATTTAAAGGAAAGAGATAGAAAAAGGCATGTCATACACACACTATCTAAAAGAAAGCTGATGTCTAAAAGAAAGCTGATGTCCATATGAATACTAGACAGGTTAAAATAAATAAAATAAATGCAATTGTTGTTCGGTCACTCAATCGTGTCTGGCTCTTTGCAACCCCATGGACTACAGCACTCCAGGTTTCCCTGTCCATCACCATCTCCCGGAGCTTGCTCAAACTCATGTCGGTGATGCCATCTAACCATCTGGTCCTCTGTCATCCCCTTCTCTTCCTTTCTTCAGTCTTTCCCAGCATCAGAGTCTTTTCCAGTGAGTCAGTTATTTGCATCAGGTGGCCAAAGGATTGGAGTTTTAGCTTCAACATCAGTCCTTCCAATGAATATTCAGGATTGATTTCCTTTAGCTTTGACTGGTTTGATCTCCTTCCTGTCCAAGGGATTCTCAAAAGTCTTCTCTAACATCATAGTTCAAAAGCATCAATTCTTCAGTGCTCAGCTTTCTTAGTAGTCCAACTCTCACATCCATACATGACTACTGGAAAAATCATAGCTTTGATGAGATGGACCTTTGTTGGCAAAGTAATGTCTGCTTTTTAATATTCTGTCTAGGTTGGTCATACTTTTCTTCCAAGGAGCAGTTGTCTTTCAATTTCATGGCTGCAGTCGCCATCTGCAGTGATTTTGGAGCCCCCCAAAATAAAGCCTGTCACTGTTTCCATTGCTTCCCCATCTATTTGCAATGAAGTGATGAAACCAGATGCCAGGATCTCAGTTTTCTCAATGTTGAGTTTTAAGCCAACTTTTTCACTGTCCTCTTTCACTTTCATCAAGAGGCTCTTTAGTTCTTCTTCACTTTCTACCATAAGGGTGGTGTCATCTGCATATCTGAGGTTATTGATATTTCTCCTGGCAATCTTGATTCCAGCTTGTGCTTCATCCAGCCTGGCACTTCTCATGATGTACTCTGCATAGAAGTTAAATAAGCAGGGTGACAATATACAGCCTTGACATAGTCCTTCCCCAATTTGGAACCAGTCTGTTGTTCCATGTCCGGTTCTAACTGTTGGTTCTTGACCTGCATACAGGTTTCACAGAAGGCAGGTAAAGTGGTCTGGTACTTCCATAAATGTAATAAATATTAAGTAAAATGGGAATATTTCATAACAAAAAGACTCATTCACAGGAAGACATAACAATCCTACATGAGTATTCATCTAACAACATAGCTCTAAAAATACACAAAGCAAAAATTAACTGAACTAACAGGAGAAATAAACAATTGCACAATCACAGTTGAAGATTTTACAAACCTCACTCAGTATGTGATGAAACAAACAAACAAAATTCAATAATAATATAGACAAATTTTAAAACTATTACTCTACTTGACCTATTTATCATATAGAGAATATAACACTCAACTGCAAAATACACATTTTTTGTAAATTCATACAAAATATTTACCAAAATAGACTGGATATTTAGCCATAAAGCAAGTCTCAATAAAACTCAAAGAATTAAAATAATATAGCATATTTTCTTACCACTAAAGAAATAATCTATAAATCAATAATGATTAGAGAATTATCAAATGTTTAGAAATTAGGCAACACTCTTTCAAATAAAGGAAATCACAATAGAAATAAAGTATAAGACAGTGAAAATCACTCAGTCATGTCCAACTCTTTGCGATCTCATGGATTATTATAGTCCATGGAGTTCTCCAGGCCACAGTACTGGAGTGGGTAGCCTTTCCCTTCTCCAGGGGATCTTCCCAATCCAGGTTTCGAAAGCAAGTCTTCCACATTGCAGGAGGATTCTTTACCAGCTAAGCTATCAGGGAAGTCCTAGTAAGTAAGTGAGAGTTGCTCAGTCGTATCTGACTCTTTGCAACCCCATGGACTATACAGTTCATGGAATTCTCCAGTCCAGAATACTGGAGTGGGGAGCCTTTCCCTTCTCCAAGCGATCTTCCCAATCCAGAGATTGAACCAAGGCCTCCCGCATTGCACGCAGATTTTTTACCAGCTGAGCCACAATGGAAGCCCAGTATACTGAACTGAAATAATAGGATTTTAACATTAAAATTTGGGGGATGTTTTTAAAAAGTCTTTAGAGAATAAAATGGCTTTAAATTCATATATTAAATCTTTGCTCAAATGATCAAAGATTCTATCCCATTACACTGGGTGGGAAATAGACTAAGTTTTTTTAAAGTGCAAGAAAGGAAAATACAAATAAGAACAAAAATCAATGAAATAGAAAACAGACAATTAGCTAAATCAAACTTGGTTCCTTTCAAAGATTAATAAAATTAACAAAACCCTACCACAACTGACCAACATGAACAGAGAGAAGATTTAAATGACCAATGAAGAATAAACAGATATAATTCAAAAAGACACGTGCATCCCTATGCTCACAACAACATCATACATAATAGCCAAAACATGGAAACAACCTAAATGTCTACTGACAGGGCAATGGAATACACACATACAGTGGAATACCACTCGGCCATTCGCAGCAACATGGATACAACTAGAGATTACTGTGCTAAATGAAGCAAATCAGAAAGAGAAAGACTAATCCATATGATGTCACTTATGTGTGGAACCTAAAATATGACAAACGAATCTACTTATGAGACAGAAACAAGCTCATACACAGAGAGCACAGGCTGGGATTGCCAACGGAGAGGGGAGTGGCAGAGGGGAAGACTAGGAGTGTGGGATTAGCAGACGTAAAGATCATATAGAGGACAGATAAACAAGGTCCTACTGCACAGCAGAGCAGCTACACTCAGTATCCTGTGATAAACCATAATGGAAAATACAGGTAAAAAAATGTCTGTGTGTTCATAACTGAGTCACTCAGCTGTACAGCATAAATTGGCACAGCACTCTAAAGTCAACTATACATCAGTTAAAAAAATAATTCATGTTGAGGTTTGACAGAAAACAAAACTCTGTTAAGCAACTGCTGCTGCTACTGCTAAGTCGCTTCAGTCGTGTGTGACTCTGTGCGACCTCAGAGACAGCAGCCCACCAGGCTCCCCTGTCCCTGGGATTCTCCAGGCAAGACCACTGGAGTGGGTTGCCATTTCCTTCTCCAATGCATGAAAGTGAAAAGTGAAAGTGATGTCGCTCCTTAAGCAATTATTCTTCAATTAAAAAATAAATTAATAAAAAAATGTCTGTGTGTTCATAACTGAGTCACTCAGCTGTACAGCATAAATTGGCACAGCACTCTAAAGTCAACTATACATCAGTTAAAAAAATAATTCATGTTGAGGTTTGACAGAAAACAAAACTCTGTTAAGCAACTGCTGCTGCTACTGCTAAGTCGCTTCAGTCGTGTGTGACTCTGTGCGACCTCAGAGACAGCAGCCCACCAGGCTCCCCTGTCCCTGGGATTCTCCAGGCAAGACCACTGGAGTGGGTTGCCATTTCCTTCTCCAATGCATGAAAGTGAAAAGTGAAAGTGATGTCGCTCCTTAAGCAATTATTCTTCAATTAAAAAATAAATTAAAACCAAAATTAAAAAAGAATGAAGAAAATCACTTTAGATTTAACAGACATTTAAAAATAATAATTGTATATTATATGTAACTTCTTGCCAATAAATTTGGCACACTAGATAAAAAGGCTAAACCTTCAACAATGTAAAACTGACACAAATGAAAAAAACAACATCTGTATAGTTCTATACTTCCTAAAGGAATTGAAATCATAATTTCAAATCTTCCCACAAAGAAAATTTCAGAGTCAGGCAACTTCATCGATAAATTATTTAAGGACTAAATAATATCAATGTTACATAAATTCTTTCAAAGGGTACACTTCCCTGCGTATCCTTAACAAGGACATCACAAGGAAGAAAATGAAAGGCCGATATCTCTCATGAACAGAGATGCAAAATGCCTAAATATTGATATTAGAAAATAACATTCAATTATATAAAAGAGTACAACATATCTTGACCAATTAGGAGTTACTCCAGGAATGCAGGGTTAATTAACATTCAAAAGTCAATCAACATAACTCATCACATTAACAAAAATAAGGAGAAAAAAACATTATTTCAAAAATGTATAAAGTAATCTGGTAAAATTAAATACTTAATGACGAAAATTCACATAAAACCAAGATTATGAGAGACCTTTCATAACCTAAAAAGGAGTATGCATTTGTAAACTAAAATCAATTAAAATCAACAAAATACTGAAGGTAAAATAGTGAACATATACCCCTATGGTTAACAATAAGACAACTTGTCTAACTCATTTCATTAGAGATCCTATCTAGTACTAATTCAAGAAAAAGAAGTAAAAGGCATAGATTTTGGAAATAAATTCACAAAGACATCACTGTATATGTAAAAATACAAAAGAACCTACAAAATATTCAAATAAGCAAAGTTGCCAACTTTGCTGCAATAGTAAACAATTTTAGTATATGTGTTACCAAACAAGCATCAAAGTCTGTACATAAAATAGTTTATACCAGCAATAAACAATTAAAAACGAAAAAATTTAAATCCTGCTGACAACACATGCACTGAAAACATCAGATATCGAGGGATAAGTTTAACAGCAGCAAGTTAAGAAACGTGTAAGACACTGATGCTGAAAACCACTAGATACTGCTAAGAGAAACTTAAAGAAGGCCCAAAGACATGACTGGCTGATGGTCAAAATTAGAAAATACAATATTAAGATTTTCATTCTCTCCAAATTGGTTTTGGGATTCAGCATAATCCCATTCAAAACCTGTACAAGATTTTGGTTTGGGGTGTTTTTTGGGGGTGGGGGGAGGTGGAAATTAACAAGTTAACTCTCAAATTTTAGTGCATGTACAAAGAAACTAGAATTGACAGGGCAGTCTTGAAGAAAAAGAAGAAAGACAGTAACTGATTAATAATTACTATTATGCTAGCACAATTAACACAGTGTAGTACTGCTGTAAGAAGACACATGAGTCAGTGGAAACATCACAGAGTCTAAAACTAAACTCTGGAAAGCTACTTGATTTATGACCACAGCTCAGTGCCATGGTGGAGGTAACAGCTTGACGGCAGCCAGTTCATTAGAACAGGAGTGGAAGTGGAGACCCTTTCCCTCTCATTCTCACCACTGCTGCCTGGGAACACTTTCAAAAACCAAAACCTAATGGAAACTCGGGTGGCTTCTTTTTGTCTGTGTGACAACATGCAGACTCCTCGGCAAGACCCTGTGTCACTACCTCGCTCCTGCTCTCAACCCTTCCCCAGGGCTGGCTCTCTGCTTTGGACGTGACGAATGCCGTGCTAGTCCCTGACAGCTCACCCCTCCGCTCCTGACTGCTCCTCTTGCAAGACTCTCCTCCTTACTCCTCACCAGACTAACCCGGGTCATCTCCTCCAGGAAGCCTTCCGGCTTCTCTCAACAGGCTACATGCTCCTCAACAGCAGGAAATAACACCCTGAGCTGACCCTTCTCACCTCCTCTGCTGGCGTTTATCATCCATGGTCCCCGCTAGACCGGGAGCAAACTGAAGAGTTGTATCCCTATCCCCTACCACCTCAGTCCGTAAGCTTCCTTTAAAGAAAGATCACCCTAAACAGGGGTTTACGAACACCCTCAACAGGGGCTTCCCTGATAGCTCAGCTGGTAAAGAACTGCCTGCAATGCAGGAGACCCTGGTTCAATTCCTGGGTCGGGAAGATCCCCTGGAGAAGGGAAAGGCTACCCACTCAGTATTCCTGGGTTATCAGATCTACTGTTGTGGTATTACAATGCTTGTGTTCAAATAACCTTTACTGGGCTTTCCTGGTGGCTCAGACAGTAAAGAATCCACCAGCAGTGCAGCAGACCCAGGTTCGATCCCTGGGTTGGGAAGATCTCCTAGAGGAGGGCATGGCAACCCACTCCAGTATTCTTGCCTGGAAAATCTCCATGGATGGAAGAGCCAGCGGGCTACAGTCCATGGGGTCACAAAGAGTCAGACACAACCGAGTGACTAAGCGCAGGACAGGACCCTAAACAAGATTCGAAGGGACGTTGGTAGAGAATTAAAAGTAGAACTGGGGTTGGCCAAAAAAGAGACTGGGGGGGAAAAGACAATGTGTGAGCAGAGGTGAGTCAGGCACATCTCTCAAGTCTATTTTGCTCCAATGTGCAATGCTCTCAAACATCACTAAGTTTTTATGCTATTTAAAGCTCTGGAATCACAGTTTCATAGTAAATCACTGCTTCCAGGAAGCCATCCAGGATTAACTTGTTCCCTTTAAAATGCTCCCCCTAGCCACTGCCCTGGTCCCCCATGCATGCCTCAAGGGGTGAAGATGATTCAGTTGTCTGTGTAGGATACAACACCTATAGCCTGCCCTTCTGTTTGGAGCCCCTGCTTGATCAACAGTCATGGAACCTCTACAATCCTTGACATACTGTGAGCACAAGTCAGGAAGAAGACTCATCTTTTTAATCAAAATAAGAGGAAGTGTTCTATGCTGACTTGCCCTCACAGGTGAGAGGGGAGAAATAAAATATCCCAGCATGACAACAGCAGTAACTGATATCGTCACTGAAGTCAGACCCCAGCCACTGGCCACTGCTGGCTAGTCCCCATCATCGGAAGAGAAACACCCAGCACTTCCTGCCACAAACAAAACACTTAGATGAAACTACAAGGTGTCTGGTTTTGTCTTCCTTTTGCCAAAATAAATGGATAGTAGAAATTGGGGGGGTGGGGTACTCGGCACAAACACAAAAGATAGAAATGCCCTGGTTAAGTGTATGAAATATGAGGGTACTATCATACAATTTAGGGTTTGCCTGTTGTATTAATAGACACAATTTTGTTGTTGCTATTGTTTAGTTGCTCAGTTGTGTCAGATTCTTTTGCAGTCCCACAGATTGCAGCATACCGGGCTCCTCTGTCCGTGGGATTTTTCAGGCAAGAAGAATGGAGTGAGCTGCCATTTCCTCCTCCAGGGATCTTCCTGACCAGGCAGCAAAACCATATCTCCTGTGTCTCCCGCTTTGAGAAGGCAGATTCTTTACCACTTGAGCCACCTGGGAAGCCCATTAGACTTAATAGCTTGAGTTAAACATTTTCTGTTTTTATCCAGGAGGCAGCATAGGCTGCTGAGATGGGCTGGTCTGCATGCCAGTGTCTCATCTCTTCCACACTCTCCATGTTCCAGGGATCCACAGGAGGAGGAAAGCCCAGGAGCAGGCCTGTGCTGATCAGGCCTAAATAACCAATGCTATCAATAACAGAGTTTTTTAACAGCTATTTTGTTGTTGTTGTGAAATACATAAATTATAGTACATCCATACAATGGAATATTCTTCAGAAATAAAAAGAAATAAGCTATCTGATAGTCCCCAAAATACATGGAGGAAACTTAGGGGCTTATTTCTAAGTGAAAGAAGTCCATCTGAAAAGGCTACATATTATATGACCCTAACATTATGACATTCTGGAAAAGGTAAAATGACAGACAGGAAAAAGCAGTTGCCACGAGTTAGAGGGAAGGATGGAATGAATAGGAAGCACAGAGATGTTTACGGCAGTGAACCCGTTCTGTATGATACACAATGGTGGACACATGTCATTATCCATCTATCAAAACCCAGAAAATGTGTACTGCAAAGAGTGATCCCTAATGGAAACTATAGACTTCAGCTGATAATGATGCATCATATTGGCCATCATGGGGCTTCCCCGATGGCAGATAAAGAATCTGCCTGCAATGCAGGAGACACAGGAAATGCAGGTTTGATCCCTGGGTTGGGAAGATCCCCTATAGTAGGAAGTGGCAACCTATTCCAGTATTCTTGCCTGGAGAACCCCATGGACAGAGGAGCCTGGTGGGCTACAATCCATAGGGTCGCAAAGAGTCAGGCACGGCTGAGTGGCTGAGCACACTGGCCGTAACAAGTGTACTACACGCGTCAAGGTGTTAATAACAGGGAATCTGCCGGTGGTGAAGATAGTCTTTCTATTTCTATAAACCTAAACTGCTTTGAAAAATAGTCTATTAATAAAAAATAACTGCTATGATAAACCACAGGAAAATACATAAGCAAATTATAGTACATCCACACAATGTATTGCTGAAAGTCTAGGTAGAAAACTCTCAGTCATTTCATGACATTCAGCCAGCAGCTTCCTCTGAGATTTCAGCTGGAAAAGAGGTGTCACCTATATGGGAACTGAACCAGTGTCCATCCACCTAAAAGAAACCACAGGTAAGCCCTGAAAACTACAAATCAATAGGATGATCTGTGTACATAGATCTAATTTGATTTCAGCTTCAGTGATAAGGAAATCACAGAAAAGCTAGGAATAGTGATCCTAGAAGAACCTTGGCCCATCCGCCAAGGAGAGAGGAGGAGGACAGGCAACCAGCCCTTTAGAGTTACTACCGACCCCATGCTCACCGTCAAGCCCTACATATAAGCACTAGGGACCTCAGTTCAAGGTCACCCAGGCTGACCACTCGAACCTCTCGCCCTTGGAGGTGGGATGGGGGGCAGGCAGAGGGGCCAAGTTGGGAACGATTCACAGAAGGACTTGAGGAACAGCACCCTGCTTGGCTCATTCTGTCTCCAGATCTCTGATGAGGCAGCATGACTTGCAGGGAAAAGCACAGACGTAGGAGTTAGGAGACCAGAGTCCAGTTTTACTCTCTGGACAACCTGGCCCTTTCCCCTCATCTGCAAAGCAGGGATAATCTTCCCTAGAGCCACAGAAGGTTTAAGCTGAAATAGACCCATCTTACAGGTGAGGTAAGCAAAGTCCAAGGAGATGAAATGACTGCTATAAGTTTGCACGGCTGGAAGCCGACAAGTCATCTTCCCGTCAGTTAAGTGCAGTTTCTTAACCACTACAGAGCTGAAAAAAAGACCTTCTGCACAACAAAGAATATGGTCAATAATATTATTAAAACTTTATATGAGGACAGATGGTTTCTAGATTTAGCACAGTGAACATTTTATAATGTTTGCAAATGTCAAACGACTATGGACTACACCTGAAGCTACCGTAATATGGCAGGTCAATTATATTTCAATAATAGAAAAGACAATCTGTTTGAAAGTGTTTGGGAAAGGAAGATGCTCTAGTGGAGGGAAGTCGCTATCAGTGCTGTCATCTTTCCATCAGCATGCCTCGGTCCTCCTCGGCTCTGGGTGAACGTCTCCCATATGCTCTTGGCAAGTGTCAGCTGTGACCGGCCCTAGCTGGTGGTGCTGCAGTTTTGAGGTTGCAGGGCCAGGGACAGAAGGAGGCTCTTGGCCCCAGGCCTCAGGGCACCAGAATTGTGACCTGGGTGGGGGCACAATTGGCTCCATCCCCTTTTTGCACTTCTGCACTCCACTGGATAAAATTAGGATTCCTTATGTTTTGTGAATAATAATTTTGTCTTTAACCCATGACACACACCAGGGCAATAATCCACTAAGTCAGGGGTCCCTAACCCATAGGCCATGGACCAGGTAGCAGTCAGTGGCCAGTGAGGAACCTGGCCACAGAGCAGGATGTGAACAGTGGGGGGCCAGCCACCGAAGCTTCACCTGTATTCACAACCGCTCCCCATCACTCGCATTACCGGCTGAGCCCCAGCTCCTGTCAGATCAGCAGTGGCGTGAGATTCTCGTAGAAGCGTGAAACTTCTGTGACCTGTGCATGAGAGGGATCTAGAGTGCTCACTCCTTGTAAGGATCATCCCCAAACCAGCCCCCCAGTCCCGCAACACTGGTCCGTAGAAAAAGGGTCTTCCAGAAAACCAGTCCCTGGTGCCCAAAAGGTGGGGGTCCACAGCACTAAGTGCTTGAAAGAGACCCCCTGGGCTTTTGCTCTAGCACACCCATTCCAAGCCTCCACTTTCTCCGTTTCCAGATCTTCTGTCCTCTCACCAGTTTAACTAATGCGCAAACATATTCCCAAATGGCCTCCAAAACGGATGATTACCAACAGACTGGAGAATGACGCAAACACAGGCCATCTACATAAGTGAACCAAGCTGGGGCAAAATGCATTGCCTGTGTGGCTTAAATCATGAGGTGGGCTCCATCCAAATAGGGCTGAATTCACGATTGCTGGCTTTTTAACCTAATTTCTTGACCCAAGACTTGGGAAGGTCCAATCCTTTCACTTTAAGAGCCCTCTCCTCAGTACCCACGCCTATACCCTCACCCCTACACACACAGATGGCAAAGCCCCCAGTGCCCATCTGCCACTTCCCTGGTGGTCTCCACTGCAACACAATTGCATTGGCAAATTAAGAGGACACCAGAGAGAGGTCTGCTCCATTACTGTTTATGCGAAATGAATCAGTAATTCCCTATTTCTCCCCACTCTCTAGTCTTAGATGAGCAACCCCGTGGCAGAGCCTGGGGAAGAAGACAACGTATGGTGAATTAACCAGAACTCTTCTAGTGAAGCGACTTTCCCCACCTAACCCAGGTTCCAGTTGAGCTCTTTCAAATCTTGAAAGATGATGCTGTGAGAGTGCTGTACTCAATATACCAGCAAATGTGGAAAACTCAGCAGTGGCCATAGGACTGGAAAAGGTCAGTTTTCATTCCAACCCCAAAGAAAGACAATGCCAAAGAATGCTCAAACTACCACACAATTACACTCATCTCACACGCTAATAAAGTAATGCTCAAAATTCTCCAAGCCAGGCTTCAGCAATATGTGAACCATGTTCAAACTGAATTTAGAAAAGGCAGAGGAACCAGACATCAAATTGCCAACATCTGCTGGATCAGCAAAAAAGCAAGAGAGTTCCAGAAAAACACATATTTCTGCTTTATTGACTATGCCAAAGCCTTTGACTGTGTGGATCACCATAAACTGTGGAAAATTCTGAAAAAGATGGGAATAGCAGACCACCTGACCTGCCGCTTGAGAAACCTATATGCAAGTCAGGAAGCAACAGTTCGAACTGGACATGGAACAACAGACTGGTTCCAAATAGGACAAGAGTATGTCAAGGCTGTGTATTGTCATTCTGCTTATTTAACTTATATGCAGAGTACATCCTGAGAAATGCTGGACTGGAAGAAACACAAGCTGGAATCAAGATTGCCAGGAGAAATATCAATAACCTCAGATATGCAGATGACATCACCCTTATGGCAGAAAGTGAAGAGGAACTGAAAAGCCTCTTGATGAAAGTGAAAGAGGAGAGTGAAAAAGTTGGCTTAAAGCTCAACATTCAGAAAACAAAGATCATGGCATCTGGTCCCATCACTTCATGGGAAATAGATGGGGAAACAGGGTCAGACTTTATTTTTTGGGGCTCCAAAATCACTGCAGATGGTGACTGCAGCCATGAAATTAAAAGGCACTTACTCCTTGGAAGTAAAGTTATGACCCACTAGATAGCATATTGAAAAGCAGAGATATTCCTTTGCCAACAAAGGTCTGTCTAGTCAAGGCTATGGTTTTTCCAGTGGTCATGTATGGATGTGAGACTTGGACTGTGAAGAAAGCTGAGCACCGAAGAATTGATGCTTTTGAACTATGGCTTTGGAGAAGACTCTTGAGAGTCCCTTGGACTGCAAGGAGATCCAGCCAGTCCATCCTAAAGGAGATCAGTCCTGGGTGTTCATTGGAAGGACTGATGCTGAAGCTGAAACGCCAATACTTTGGCCACCTGATGCAAAGAGTTGACTCATTGGAAAAGACCCTGATTCTGGGAGAAGGGGACGACAGACGAGATGGCTGAATGGCATCACCAACTCGATGGACATGAATTTGAGTGAACTCCGGGAGTTGGTGATGGACAGGGAGGCCTGGCGTGCTGTGATTCATGGGTTCACAAAGAGTTGGACACGACTGAGCAACTGAACTGAATCGAGCCCAGGTTCAACAGGTGGAGTGCCCTTCATGGCCTCTTCAACCCACTCTAAGTGCCAGCAGCCCTTCGCGCCCACTGATTTAATGGCGCCTTTTAACACAAAAGTCTGTGCCTGGAAAACGGTGCTATCCCTTGGTGAGCATCTTAAACTGCCCATCTCATCACCAACCCACCCTGCCTCAGGGTAACTGCAGCTTCCCATCTCTTGGTACCCAATACCCAGCCTTCCCATCACAACAACCAAGCCAAGGGTAAACCACACACATCAGGAACTTCTCGGTCAGTTCTGACTCAATAGTATCCTTCTGTGTTTTCTTCCTATTTTACCAAAACTGTCACAGAACAGACCCAGGGAATATGACTCATTCAAGATGGTGCAGCAAATCACATGGTCACAGTAATACTGAGTCCCCTTGTGATTCTTCTCTGTTCTGTTTGTGAGTTATGAAGGTTAACCACATGACAGTTCTACTGGGCTCTGACCTCCAATAGGTCTATTTATCATGAAAAGAAACAGATGTTGCTCAGCTGTGTCCAACTCTTTGCGACCTCATGGACTGTAGCCTACTAGGCTCCTCCATCCATACAATTTTCCAGGCAAGAGTACTGGAGTGGGTTGCCATTTCCTTCTCCAGGGGGTCTTCCTGGTTTGATCCCTGAGTTGGGGTCTCCCACATTGCAGGCAGATACTTTACCATCTGAGTAACCTGCTAAATATCCCCTTCCCACCCTACCTTCCTCCAGCTTCCACCAAAGATAGGAAGTCAGGGTGCTGAGTCTCTCATTTTTACAGTCTGGAGGTGAGACTAACACCAGGGGCTCTGAACTCACCAGGTTTTGCAGCTGACAGGGAACTCAGATCCACAGCCCAAATGCCATGTGTTCAGGCAGGTGAGGTGGTATCACCCCCTAGCTGCAGCTAGCAAAACTGGGATCCAGAAAGGCTAAATGACCTGCACAAGGTTCCCAGCTGTCCTTATAGGTGAGACCAAGAGGACCAGCAGCCAAATCTTCAGTATTCTTGTGTTTCCCTAACTCTACCACAACTATTACAAAAAGGTTTCATTTCAGGTGTGAGCCAAAGCTCTGAAAGGAGTTATCAAATACACAGTCAAGGCTTTACAGAAGCAAACCATAACTGTAACCTCTTAATGTTCATATTATTATCCATGATCAAGAAACAGTTGTAACAACTTCAATGCTAAAACCCTTTGCCAACTATTAACAGAAAGCGATAGAGAAATTACAGCTTCCCAGGTGGCTCATTGGTAAAGAATTCACCTGCCAATGCAGGAGCCACAATGCAGATGTGGGTTCCATCCCCGGGTCAGGAAGATCCCCTGGAGTAGGAAATTGCAACCAGCTCCAGTGTTCTTGCCTAGAAGATCCCATGAACAGAGAAGCCTGGAGGGCTACAGTCCATGGGGTTGCAAAGAGTTGGACAGGACTGAGGGGCTGGTCACAGAGAAATTATAATTTCCCTATCTACAATAGATTTCATGAATCTGGACACCAGAAACCATGTCAAGGGTACTCACAATTACTGACAAAGGAATTCTAACCCAACATACACAGTGCATGGGAAGAAGGTCTATGCTCTGCTAACCTACAAGGTAATCTCGACACGTTTACCTATGTGTTCACAGCTCTGCCAGTGTTTAGTAAGAAACTACAGAAGGCAAAGAACTGTTCTATTTGTCTGCAAAATTTTGATGCCATTGCCATAAATAGCAAATGGTTTATTTTTAAAACTCAACCAGTATTTTTAAAGTTAAAACTCATTTCCCATATGTGCATAAGAAGCTCTTTTACGTTGAAATAATCAGTTAAATTATCTAAGCCAAAATGATCATATTTTCCTTACTAACTAACATAAAAGTTGCTAGATATGTACTCACAGAGAAAAATAGCACTCCCAACGTGTACTAAAATTCACATTTAAGAATCCCGACATTCACTTTAGGGATGATTTCACCCACAGCATTATTTCTCAGGATTTTAAAGTCTATTAAAACACACCACACAGATGAAAACAGGGACTGTTCTGAGTCTGGAGCATCTGACCACGAGTTCCCCTCTGCTGGAGAGCAAACAGTAGTAAGTTGGATTCTCAGGCAGGGGCTGGAACCCTCGCCCACTGCTGGTACTGATGTGAAGCTGAGAGGCATCATTATGCCACCAGCAGGACGTGGGGTCACTGGCAGGCCCTGTTATCCTGGCAGGGAACTGGCTGTCCCTTCCCACTATGTCAAGGCTGAGTCCTACTCGCCCTTTAGCCCTGAGAGTGCATCTTGCCTCACTTCAGCCTCCCGATGACTTCCTGACGACCCACCCAGACAGCAGCACAGCCACACTGAGGCCTCGGGGACCCTCTGCAATCCAAGGCAGCAAGGGCTCCTGCTATCTGAGGCTGAAGACCTGTTTACCAGGTGTACTGCCACCTAAAGTGTCAACTGAAGGGTAAGGGGAAAAAATCAATCCTCACAGAACACTCAAACTAGATAAGAATCTGACATTTTCTTTGGCCATGATGTGACACCCTTGCTTTTTTCAAAGGGGAAAATCACTTTGACCAGCCGAGTGGCCCCTTTCTGCTGCAACATGTCCCAGCACCCATTCACTGGCTCTTTAAGCATGTCCTGATTTTACCCTGTTTCAGAGCTTTTATCTTCTTCTAATTCCTCCCATAACGACCCAAAGCAGTGTAGTCCAGTAACACTCTCCTCTTGCCTGACTTAACCACGAGAGTCAGACTTAACCACAGCCTGACGACCTCAGCAAATTTAGGCAAGGGATGGCATGGACAAGTGAATGCCATCGGTCACCTGCAAAATTCATTTTAGCGATGTGCCCTTCATGGCCTCTTCAACCCACTCTAAGTGCCAGCAGCCCTTCGCGCCCACTGATTTAATGGCGCCTTTTAACACAAAAGTCTGTGCCTGGAAAACGGTGCTATCCCTTGGTGAGCATCTTAAACTGCCCATCTCATCACCAACCCACCCTGCCTCAGGGTAACTGCAGCTTCCCATCTCTTGGTACCCAATACCCAGCCTTCCCATCACAACAACCAAGCCAAGGGTAAACCACACACATCAGGAACTTCTCGGTCAGTTCTGACTCAATAGTATCCTTCTGTGTTTTCTTCCTATTTTACCAAAACTGTCACAGAACAGACCCAGGGAATATGACTCATTCAAGATGGTGCAGCAAATCACATGGTCACAGTAATACTGAGTCCCCTTGTGATTCTTCTCTGTTCTGTTTGTGAGTTATGAAGGTTAACCACATGACAGTTCTACTGGGCTCTGACCTCCAATAGGTCTATTTATCATGAAAAGAAACAGATGTTGCTCAGCTGTGTCCAACTCTTTGCGACCTCATGGACTGTAGCCTACTAGGCTCCTCCATCCATACAATTTTCCAGGCAAGAGTACTGGAGTGGGTTGCCATTTCCTTCTCCAGGGGGTCTTCCTGGTTTGATCCCTGAGTTGGGGTCTCCCACATTGCAGGCAGATACTTTACCATCTGAGTAACCTGCTAAATATCCCCTTCCCACCCTACCTTCCTCCAGCTTCCACCAAAGATAGGAAGTCAGGGTGCTGAGTCTCTCATTTTTACAGTCTGGAGGTGAGACTAACACCAGGGGCTCTGAACTCACCAGGTTTTGCAGCTGACAGGGAACTCAGATCCACAGCCCAAATGCCATGTGTTCAGGCAGGTGAGGTGGTATCACCCCCTAGCTGCAGCTAGCAAAACTGGGATCCAGAAAGGCTAAATGACCTGCACAAGGTTCCCAGCTGTCCTTATAGGTGAGACCAAGAGGACCAGCAGCCAAATCTTCAGTATTCTTGTGTTTCCCTAACTCTACCACAACTATTACAAAAAGGTTTCATTTCAGGTGTGAGCCAAAGCTCTGAAAGGAGTTATCAAATACACAGTCAAGGCTTTACAGAAGCAAACCATAACTGTAACCTCTTAATGTTCATATTATTATCCATGATCAAGAAACAGTTGTAACAACTTCAATGCTAAAACCCTTTGCCAACTATTAACAGAAAGCGATAGAGAAATTACAGCTTCCCAGGTGGCTCATTGGTAAAGAATTCACCTGCCAATGCAGGAGCCACAATGCAGATGTGGGTTCCATCCCCGGGTCAGGAAGATCCCCTGGAGTAGGAAATTGCAACCAGCTCCAGTGTTCTTGCCTAGAAGATCCCATGAACAGAGAAGCCTGGAGGGCTACAGTCCATGGGGTTGCAAAGAGTTGGACAGGACTGAGGGGCTGGTCACAGAGAAATTATAATTTCCCTATCTACAATAGATTTCATGAATCTGGACACCAGAAACCATGTCAAGGGTACTCACAATTACTGACAAAGGAATTCTAACCCAACATACACAGTGCATGGGAAGAAGGTCTATGCTCTGCTAACCTACAGGTAATCTCGACACGTTTACCTATGTGTTCACAGCTCTGCCAGTGTTTAGTAAGAAACTACAGAAGGCAAAGAACTGTTCTATTTGTCTGCAAAATTTTGATGCCATTGCCATAAATAGCAAATGGTTTATTTTTAAAACTCAACCAGTATTTTTAAAGTTAAAACTCATTTCCCATATGTGCATAAGAAGCTCTTTTACGTTGAAATAATCAGTTAAATTATCTAAGCCAAAATGATCATATTTTCCTTACTAACTAACATAAAAGTTGCTAGATATGTACTCACAGAGAAAAATAGCACTCCCAACGTGTACTAAAATTCACATTTAAGAATCCCGACATTCACTTTAGGGATGATTTCACCCACAGCATTATTTCTCAGGATTTTAAAGTCTATTAAAACACACCACACAGATGAAAACAGGGACTGTTCTGAGTCTGGAGCATCTGACCACGAGTTCCCCTCTGCTGGAGAGCAAACAGTAGTAAGTTGGATTCTCAGGCAGGGGCTGGAACCCTCGCCCACTGCTGGTACTGATGTGAAGCTGAGAGGCATCATTATGCCACCAGCAGGACGTGGGGTCACTGGCAGGCCCTGTTATCCTGGCAGGGAACTGGCTGTCCCTTCCCACTATGTCAAGGCTGAGTCCTACTCGCCCTTTAGCCCTGAGAGTGCATCTTGCCTCACTTCAGCCTCCCGATGACTTCCTGACGACCCACCCAGACAGCAGCACAGCCACACTGAGGCCTCGGGGACCCTCTGCAATCCAAGGCAGCAAGGGCTCCTGCTATCTGAGGCTGAAGACCTGTTTACCAGGTGTACTGCCACCTAAAGTGTCAACTGAAGGGTAAGGGGAAAAAATCAATCCTCACAGAACACTCAAACTAGATAAGAATCTGACATTTTCTTTGGCCATGATGTGACACCCTTGCTTTTTTCAAAGGGGAAAATCACTTTGACCAGCCGAGTGGCCCCTTTCTGCTGCAACATGTCCCAGCACCCATTCACTGGCTCTTTAAGATGTCCTGATTTTACCCTGTTTCAGAGCTTTTATCTTCTTCTAATTCCTCCCATAACGACCCAAAGCAGTGTAGTCCAGTAACACTCTCCTCTTGCCTGACTTAACCACGAGAGTCAGACTTAACCACAGCCTGACGACCTCAGCAAATTTAGGCAAGGGATGGCATGGACAAGTGAATGCCATCGGTCACCTGCAAAATTCATTTTAGCGAAGAATCAACTCATTGTTTACCAACATTTAGCAGAGAAAAAGGAAAAATAAAGGCAAGCAACCTTAGGGGAGAGTAGCATCCCTGATTTCCAGAGTTAATTAGTGCTGAAACGGCCAAAGGTCAGCAGCGGAAAATAGAAAAGTCCCCGTCATGAGACTAATCAGCAGACAGGCATTCAGCAACTGCACACCAAGTGGAAGGTTCACCAGCGCAATGGCAACGCATGCCTGCTTCTGCAGCCCCAGCCAGCAGCTTGCACTCCACACGGAGTAGGAGAGAAGCCTCTGGTCTCCTCCACACCCATCCACTGACATGCAGCGTTCTCCACACCTCCCAAGGGCAAGGGCAGCAGGCAAGGATGCTGACCAGGCATCATGCTCCCTCTGTTTCAGACACCAGTCGTACTAATCCCCACCCATTCAAGTACTCTTCCATTGAGCATCCACAAGTAACTTAAAGACATGACAACAAGGTCTGAGATTTGAGGGATGTACCTGACTCTCTCTCCCCTCCAGGGGTGGTGGAATCTGATCAGCAAAACCAATCTTCCCTGGATCACCCATAAAGGCACTAACCTCATCCACGTTCTCAAAAGCGTTGATGACGTCATAGGGCAAACAGGACAGAAGATCAATCACAAACCACGTCTTCAGGTAGTTCATGCGAATGAGTTTGGGGTCAGAAATCACCTCCCCCGCGGGTCCAACAAAAGTGGTATGAAAATTCAGCACAATGTCCACCAAAAAAATGACATCCACGATGCTATCCACAACCAACCAGGCCACGTTGTTCTGCCTGGTTTTAAAGGAGCATTGTAAGGAACCAGGATGGCTGTGTAGAAGGTTAAGATCAGGATGATCCAATCCCACGTGGTCTTAAAAACACAGTAATGTAGGATGATGTGCGGCGGAGTCTTTGGTGCCTCTTGCTTGTACTGGGGAAGGATGTCTGAGCCCAGCTGTAGAACCTGTGAGGAAAAATACAGCCAAGAGAGAACTAAGTGAGGATCTCATCACAAGCATCAAACCAGTCAGCCTCTGTCATGGACAAACACTCACGACATTCCAGATGGATCAGGAGGTACAAAAACAGGAACGGGAGGACTGTGGGAGAATAGAGTGAGCACTCTAATATAAACAATCATAATGAAACATAAATATACTAAGTACCTCACATACATTGATTACCTCACAATTCTAAATACAACCTTGTTTGATTACCTAGTTATTATTCCATGTCACAGGAGAGAGACTGGGGCACGAGAGAATTAAGCAACTATACTCAACAAATATTGATTACTTTGGGACCAGAACTGTTCTAGACACTGAAATAGCAATGAAGGAAACAGCATGATTCTTGTTCTTGGAGAGGGTAGTCTAGTAGACAAATCAAGACAATATCAAGTTGTAAGAAGAGATAGAGTGGATATATGTTTACATATAACGGAATCACTTTGCTGTACAGAAGAAATTAACACAACATTATAAATCAACTATACACCAATAGAAATTAATTTAAAAAGAAGAAAATGCAGACAACAGTACCTACCTCATAGGGCTGCTGCAATGATTAAATATATTAATATATGCATAGAGCTTAAAATTGCTGGTGTTATTTTTGTTTAATTGCTAAGTTGTGTCTGACTCTCTTGCAACCCCTAGTGGGTCTGTAGCCCACCAGGCTCCTCTGTCCATGGGATTCTCCAGGCAAGATTACTGAATTAAGCTGCCATTTCCTTCTCTAGGGGATATTCCTGACCCAGGAACCGAATGCTCGTCTCCTGCATTGCAGGTGGATTGTTTACCACTGAGCCAATAGGGATACCCACAGAGTTAAAATAGTGGCTAATAAAGAATATAGTTATATAATAATGATGATAACAACAACTTCATCACAGGTTGTTCAGGTATAAATTAGACAACATACATAAATGTACCTAGAAAATAAATCTGAGTACTTGTAAAAAAATAAATAAATTTAAAGTATCATTAAATTTCACTATTGACAAATTTTAATCAAATGATTATAACTGTATTCTAATAAAACTATGCACAATGAAATTTTACTTTCAAAAAATAAGAGGCTGGGGGACAGACAGTGTTTTGATAGGATGTGACTTGAGGAGTAGGGCAAAGAGAGTGTTTGGACTAAATCCTGAATGAAAGCAAGACACCAGTCATTCAAATTTTGGATGAAAAGTATGCAAGATAGAGAAGATAACCAGTGTAGTGGCCTCAGGGTAGGACAAGTGAGCTAGTTTAAGGAAAGGAAGAAAGTCTGGTATGACTAACGCATACTAAATGAGGGGGAAAGGGATGCTAGACAACTCGACGGGAAAGCAGAAACCAGACCACGCAGGCCCTAGTGGGCCATGAGGAGGCGCTGGATTTTATCTTCAGTATGTCTCAGTGTAACTGGAGGGTCCTGAGTAAGAAAGTAATAATCAGATGCATGTGTATGAAAGAATAAAGTGATGCAGAGGATTAGAGGGAAGAACAGAATCAGAGAACTTACTATTACAAGCCTGGGGAAAAGATAGGATGATGGAGAAAAGTAATCCAATTTTGGATATATTTTTGAATTAAAACCAACTGGACTTGCTATTGACTGGAAAGTAAAGAAAAGGGAGAAGGGGTACTCATTAGTTTATTTCCAAAACACAGCACAGTGACTGGTCCACAGTAGGCAGTACAGGATGATTTCTAAGTGAATGACTGAGCTTCAAGGTCATACAGCTAGCAAAAGATGGGACCAGGATCCCAAATGAGATCTAGCTGGATTAAAAACATGTGCTGCTCCACAGCAAGATTATACTTCCCTAAATAACAGGCTTTTAAGGAATCAGAATCAGTAACAATGAAATATAGAGAAGCCTGGCTCCAAGAAAGTATTGAGCATGGTTCTCACCCTCAATAATCAAAGGCAAGAAGCTCTGCTTTTAGAAGCCAGGACGAGTTGGAAGGGACCACCATACACATCCCCCAGCTGCTCCTCCGAGGCACTTCTGTGGTTCTTAGAAACATCTAGTGAAACTTGCCCCTGCGTCATGGGAACATCTTTGTGTCTCTAGGGGATAAAGATCCCTTGTGCTGTGCTTAGTGCTGTGCTGAGTCACTCAGTCGTGTCTGATTCTGTGACCCCACGGCCTGTAGCCCACCAAGCTCCTCTGTCCATGGGGATTCGCCAAGCAAGAATACTGGAGCAGGTTGCCATTTCCTACTCCAGAGGATCATCCTGACCCAGGGACCCAACCCACGCTCCCTGTATCTCCTGAACTGGGAGGCGGATTCTTTACCACTGAGCCACCTGGAAAGCCTGATTCCTTGCTCTAAGTACCTTGAAATTCTAGACATTAAAAAACAACAACAAATAACATTACATTAAACTATTCTGAATGGTGGAGAAAGGAAAGCAAACTGCCTAGGAATAACAGCGGTGAATTCTCTGGCTTTATTTTCTGCCTCATATGTTCCTAGACTTGGAGCTCAAGAAGGCAGCAACATGGAAATATCAGTGGGTGTAGATGAAAAGAGTCCCAACAAAAGGCCAGTCCCTCTAGCAGAAAAACTGGGAAGGGGGCCTCAACAGACAGAACACTTTGGATAAAAATCGCTCTACCTGTCAAAACACAATAGAAAACCTGTGGCCCCACTCCCATCTAGGCCAGCAAGGGCTCCTAGGAAGCCGAGATTGCCCCCTTCTTGAGGCTGCAGTGAAGCACGCGGCCTCCACTTCGTTCCTACTTGAGTATTACCAGAGAAGACCCAGCAGGGAGCACAGACTTCCTCCCACTTTCCCCAGCAGCAATGAAGCCCACCACCACTACAGTGCACAGAGGGACCAACAGGAGCTTAGAAGGGAGCTCTCACTCTTGTGTCACCCATCACTAACAAGGAGCCCTAACAAGTGTCAGTGGAGGCTGAGCTGGAAACTCAGACTTCCACTCCAACCTGGCAGAAAGGAGGGGATGCCTACTCCTTCCTCTATCTGCATCTGTGTCAAAAGTAGCCACCTAAAACCAAAGGCTTGAGGAAGATCCAGAGTCTCACAACATAATATTCAAAATGGCCATTTCAACAAAAAATCAGTCACTATATGCAGAGCACATCATGAAAAACACTGGGCTGGAAGAAGCACAAGCTGGAATCAAGATTGCCCGGAGAAGTATCAATCACCTCAGATATGCAGATGACACCACCCTTATGGCAGAAAGTGAAGAGGAACTGAAAAGCCTCTTGATGAAAGTGAAAGAGGAGAGTGAAAAAGTTGGCTTAAAGCTCCACATTCAGAAAACGAAGATCATGGCATCTAGTCCCATCACTTCATGGGAAATAGATGGGGAAACAGTGGAAACAGTGTCAGACTTTATTTTGGAGGGGCTCCAAAATCACTGCAGATGGTGACTGCAGCCATGAACTTAAAAGACACTTACTCCTTGGAAGAAAAGTTATGACCAACCTAGACAGCATGTTGAAAAGCAGAGACATTACTTTGCCAACAAACATGTGTCTAGTCAAGGCTATGGTTTTTCCTGTGGTCATGTATGGATGTGAGAGTTGGACTGTGAAGAAAGCTGAGCACTGAAGAATTGATGCTTTTGAACTGTGGTGTTGGAGAAGACTCTTGAGAGTCTCTTGGACTGCAAGGAGATACAACCAGTCCATTCTAAAGGAGATCAGTCCTGGGTGTTCATTGGAAGGACTGATGCTGAAGATGAAACTCCAATACTTTGGCCACCTCATGCAAAGACTCATTGGAAAAAACCCTAATTCTGGGAGGGATTGGGGGCAAGAGGAGAAGGGGACGATAGAGGATGAGATGGCTAGATGGCATCATGGGCTCAACGGACGTGAGTCTGAGTGAACTCCGGGAGCTGGTGATGGACAGGGAGGCCTGGTCACTGAAGAATTGATGCTTTTGAACTGTGGTGTTGGAGAAGACTCTTGAGAGTCTCTTGGACTGCAAGGAGATACAACCAGTCCATTCTAAAGGAGATCAGTCCTGGGTGTTCATTGGAAGGACTGATGCTGAAGATGAAACTCCAATACTTTGGCCACCTCATGCAAAGACTCATTGGAAAAAACCCTAATTCTGGGAGGGATTGGGGGCAAGAGGAGAAGGGGACGATAGAGGATGAGATGGCTAGATGGCATCATGGGCTCAACGGACGTGAGTCTGAGTGAACTCCGGGAGCTGGTGATGGACAGGGAGGCCTGGCATGCTTCGATTCATGGTGTGGCAAAGAGACTTAGCAACTGAACTGAACTGACACCAAGAATCAAGGAAATACCAAACTGACTGAAAAACAGAAAATCAATGGATGCCAAGAATCAAGATGACAAAGATGTCAGAAATATCTGACAAAGATTTTCAAACATCCATCATTAAAAAAAAATGCTGAATGGGCAATTAAAGACACACTTGAACATTAAACAAATGACAAAAGAGAAAGTCTCAAATAGCAAATAAATAGAAAAGAAATAGCAAAGAAACAGAAAGTCTCAACCAAAAAGAGACTACATAAACCAAATAGAAATTTTAATACCAGAAATGATGACAACTAATTTTTAAAAGTCAATGGATGTGATCAACAGCAGAATGGAGGGGACAGAGGAAAGAATCAGTGAATTTAAAGACAAAACAATAGAAATTACCCAATCTAAACAACAGACACAGAGAGGCACACCACATAATGATAAAAGGTAAATTCTCCAACAAGACATAGAAATCCTAATGTGTATGTACCAAACAAAAAAATTCCAAGCATATGTGAAGCAAAAACTGATTGAAAGATGAAACAGACAAACCTACACACTTCTTTTTCAACCTCTGATAGAACAACTAGACAGAAAGTAAGCAAGGATAGAGAAGATCTCAATGACAATATCAGCCAACAGAACTTAATCAACATTTATAAAATGCTCCACCCAACAAGAATTTGCAGAATACACATTCTATTCAAGTGCACATGGAACATTATTCAAGACAGACCATACATAAGTCCATAAGACAAACCTTGACAAATTTAACAGAATTTAAATCACACAAAGTATATTCTCTGACTATAATGGAATCAAACTAGAAATCAGTAACAGAAAGATAAGAGGAAAATATCCAAATACCTGGAACTAAATATCCAACACTTGGAAACAATTCAGTTCTAAATAATCTATGATCTAAAGAAGACGAAGTCCCAAGGGAAATTTAAAAATATATTGAACTCAGTGAAAATGAGAACATAACATATAAAATTTTGTGTGATGCTGGTAAAGCAGTACTGAAAGGAAAATTTATAGCACTTAAATATGTGCATAAGAAAAAAGAAAAAGTCTCAGATCAATAATGTGCATTCTCACCTCAAGAACTTATAAAAGAGCAAAATAAAACTAAATCAGCAAGCAGAAGGAAGGAAATAACAAGTAGAAATAAATGAAATTGACAATAGGAAAACAACAGAGAAAATCAGTGATTTTTTAAAATAAATAAAACCTATAGCAAGACTGAAAAAAAAAAAGAAAAGCCTCAAGTTACCAATATCAGAAATGAAACAGGAAATACAAGTATAAACTGTAGACACCCAAAATATAATGGGGAATACCACAAACAACTCTACACATAAAAATTTTACTGCTTAAATGAAATGGTCCTTGAAAAATACAAACTACCACAATCCATATCCCTATAAACTATGAGAAAATTGAGTTCATAATTTTAAAACTTCTAAAAGAAATCTCCAGGCCCAGATGGTTTTACTGACATCAAAATTTAAGCAAGAATTAATGACAATTCTTCCAGAAGACAAAAGTAAAAGGAATACTTCTCAATTCATTCTGTGAAGCTAGTATTACCCTGATTCCAAACCCAGACAAAGACAGCACCAAAAAAGACAACTACAGACTAATATCACTCATAAATACAGCTGCAAAAATGCTTAACAAACAGTAACAAACAGAACTCATAGAACTATCAAAACAAATAGAATGACCAAATGGTAAATCCCAAGGCTGGAAAGCAAATTCAATATTGAAAAATGAATCAGTGGAAAAAAAAATTTTGATAATATTCAACATTTATTCTTGATAAAAACTCAGAAAAAATAGAAATAGAGAAAATTTCTTCAACTTGATAAACAGCATCTATAAAAAACCTAGAGCTAACATCATATTTAATGGTCAAAGACTGAAACCTTTCCCCCTAACATCAAGAACAAGGGAAAATAGCAGTTTTCACTACTCTTATTCGATATAGTGCTGCCTCTGCAATAGGCAAAAAAGGGGGAGAGAAAGAGAGCAAAAGGAAAAGGGATGAAAGGCATTCAGATTTGGTAGAAGGAAATGAAATATTCCTATTTGCAAATGACATAGTGAGATGCATAGAATATCCCAAGGAATCTACATTCAAACTCCTACGGTTAGTAAGTGAGTTCAGCAAGGTCACATAAGATAACCATACAAAACTCATCATATTTCTTACACTAGAAATGAAGACCAGTGTTATACAATACCATTTATAATCACTCAAAAAAACACTTAAGTACAGGTATAACAAGCTTCCAGGTGGCTCAGTGGTAAAGAATCTACCTGCCAATGCAGGAGATGTAGGAGACCCAGGTTGGATTCCTGAACTGGGAAGATCCTCTGAAGTAGGAAATGCAACCTGTTCCAGCATTCTTGCCTAGAAAATTGCATGAACAGAGGAGTCTGGCAGGCCACAGTCCGTGGGGTCACAAAGAGTCAAACATGATTGAGTGATGGAGCACACAGATATAATAAAACATACAGAACCTGTATGCCAAAACAAAAACAAAAGCCAAAAGGCTGACTGAAGAGATTAGAGAAGATATAAATAAATGGAGACACATGTAAATTACAAGACTTCAACATACTAAAGATTTCCATTCTCTCCAAATGGATACTGGTTTAGTATAATTTCTATCTAAATGCCAACGAGAGTTGTAAATATCCACAAGATTATTCTAAAAGTTATACAGAAAGGCATAGGAATGGGAATAGATAGAACAATTTTAAAAAAGAAGAATAAAGTGGGAGGAATCAGCCTAGTCAATTTCAGGACTTAGTATATAGCAAAGTAATTAAGACAGTGTGATACTGATAGAAAAATAGACTCACAGATTAATGGAACAGATACAGAACCCAGAAATAGGCCCACACAAATACTCAACTGATTTTTTACAGTGATGCTGAAAGCAATTCAGTGGAGGAAAGACAGCCTTTTCCACAAATGATGCTGGAGCAAAGGACATTCACAGGCAGGGTAAAAAAAAAGGAGACTCAATGTCTTACACCTTACACAAAAATGGGCTTCCTTTGTGGCTCGGATGGTAAAGAATCGCCTTCAATGCAAGAGACTTAGGTTTAATCTCTGGGTTGGCAAGATACCATGGATAAGGAAATGGCAACCCACACCAGTATTTTTGCCTGGAGAATTCTATGGACAGAGAAGGCCGGTGGCTACAGTCCCAGGGGTCACAAAGAGACAGATGAGTGACCAACACTTACATAAAAATTCTCTCAAAAGGCTTGTAGGCTTAAATGTAAAATTATAAAATTTTCAGGAAAAACATTTAAGAAAATCTTTAGGACCTAGGGTAGGTAAAGTATTTTTAGACTTGAACCCAAAGCACAATACATGAAAGAAAAAAATGAATAAATTGGACACTACCAAAAGTTAACAGTTTTGCCTTGCAGAAGACTCGGATAGAAGTATAGAAACACAAGCTACATATAACTTGGAGAAAAGATTTGCAAATCACATATTCAATAAAGAAATAGGATCCATGATATACATGACTTACAATATAGAAATCTCAAAACTCAACAATAAAACTCAATCCACTCAGTTCAGTTAAGCTCAGTCGCTCAGTCATATCCAACTCTTTGTGACCCCATGGACTGCAGCACACCAGGCCTCCCTGTCCATCAGCAACTCCTGGAGCTTACTCAAATTCATGTCCATTGAGTCACTGAGGCCATCTAGCCATCTCATCCTCTGTCGTTCCCTTCTCATGCCTGCAATCTTCCCCAGCATCAGGGTCTTTTCAAATGAGTCCGTTCTTGGCATCAGGTGGCCAAAGTATTGGAGTTTCAGCTTCAGCATCAGTCCTTCCAATGAATATTCAGGACTGATTTCCTTTAGAATACACTGGTTGGATCTCCTTACAGTCCAAGGGACTCTCAAGAGTCTTCTCCAACACCACAGTTCAAAATCATCAATTCTTCAGCATTCAGCTTTCTTTATAGTCCAAATCTCACATCCATCCATGACTACTGGAAAAACCATAGCTTTGTCTAGACAGACCTTTGTTGACAAAGGAATGTCTCTGCTTTTTAATATGTTGTCTATGGCATCCCACTCCAGTACTCTTGCCTGGAAACTCCCATGGACGGAGGAGCCTGGTAAGCTGCAGTCCCTAAGAATCAGACACAATTGAGCAACTTCACTTTCACTTTTCACTTTCATGGCAACCCACTCTAGTGTTCTTGCCTGGAGAATCCCAGGGACGGTGGAGGCCAATGGGCTGCCATCTACGGGGTCACACAGAGTCACACACGACTGAAGTGACTTAGCAGCAGCAGCAGGCTGGTCATAACTTTCCTTCCAAGGAGTAAGCATCTTTTAATATCATGGCTGCAGTCACCATCTGCACTGATTTTGGAGCCCCCCCAAAATAAAGTCTGCCACTGTTTCCACTGTTTCCCCCCATCGATTTGCCATGAAGTGATGGGACCGGATGCCTTGATCTTAGCTTTCTGAATGTTGGGCTTTAAGCCAACTTTTTCACTTTCCTCTTTCACGTTCATCTAGAGGCTCTTTAGTTCTTCTTCACTTTCTGCCATAAGGGTGGTGTCATCTGCATATCTGAGGATATTTCTCCCGGCAATTTTGATTCCAGCTTGTGTTTCATCCAGCCCAGCATTTCTCATGATGTACGCTGCATATAAGTTAAATAAGCAGGGTGATAATATACAGCCTTGACATACTTCTTTCCCAATTTGGAACCAGTCTGTTGTTCCATGAACTGTTGCTTCCTAACCTGCATAAAGATTTCTCAAGAGACAGGTCAGGTGGTCTGGTATTCCCATCTTTTTCAGAATTTTCCACAGTTTGTGGTGATCCACGCAGTCAAAGGCTTTGGCATAGTCAATAAACCAGAAATAGATGTTTTTCTGGAACTCTCTTGCTTTTCTGATGATCCAACAGAAGTTCGCAATTTGATTTCTGGTTCCTCTGCCTTTCTAAATCCAGCTGAAGATCTGGAAGTTCACAGTTCACTGTGAACTGTATTGTTGAAGCCTGGCTTGGAGAATTTTGAGCATTACTTTACTAGCTACTTTACTCACTAGTGTGAGACGAGTGCAACTGTGTGGTAGTCTGAGCATTCCTTGGCATTGCCTTTCTATGGGACTGGAATGAACACCAACCTTTTCCAGTCCTGTGGCAAAGTTTTCCAAATTTGCTGGAATATTGAGTGCAGCACTTTCACAGCATCATCTTTCAGGATTTGAAACAGCTCAACTGGAATTCCATCACCTCCACTACCTTTGTTCGTAGTGATGCTTCCTAAGGCCCACTTGACTTCACATTCCAAGATGTCTGGCTCTAGATGAGTGATCACAGCATCGTGATTATCCGGGTCATGAAGATCCTTTTTGTACAGTTCTTCTGTGTATTCTTGCCACCTCTTCTTAATATCTTCTGCTTCTGTTAGGTCCAGACTATTTCTGTCCTTTATCAAGCCCATCTTTGCATGAAATGTTCCCTTG
>SJYC01047739.1:0-10924 GCA_006408675.1 Madoqua kirkii | reverse complement strand
GGACAGAGCAGCGTGCAAAGTCTCCCCAGGAGCCTGAAAACCCGGCCAATCCAACAGAGCCAGGAGGAACCCAACAAGAGTCAGAGGCGCCAGCCACCGCAAGCCCACCATCTCGCGGGGGATGTCAGCATCATCTCCCTGGATGACGGCAGAAGAAACCAGTCAAACAGAGAACGAGCAATTCCTCTTTCAGGGAAGTCCTAGGGAACTCACCACTTTACCTTCCAAACTGGCTTCGTTTATCCATCAAGGCCACAGACAGAGCCCGCTCCACGAACTCCACCATCACCCTCATCCCTCACAGCTGCCTCAGACACCCTCCCACTGTGAGTGAAGTGAAATCCTTCGTTCCTTAAACCCCTTATTCCAGGCACAACCCCGCCCTCAACACCTATACCTGCATCTCTTTCCCTTTCCCCAAGTACAGCTCCAAAAACTTCCCCTGCTGAGAAACAACATGGGTTTTTTACGACCGCAGAGTGAGGACAGAGTCTGTTCCCACCAAAAAAAGTGTATTCCAATAAACAGGGTGCGCTGGATGCTAGTGAGGCCCCAGTCACAGAAGAAAGCCTAATTCAGGGCTTAAGACACGTGAGCTAAACACGAGCTTAACTCCCATCATAAACACCCTTCTCCATAAACCAGGCAGGCTCTATTTTTAGAACTTTTTCCATGATGCACTTGTTCTTTAATGGGAGAGATCAAGTCAGTGGGAGGCAATTAAAAGTATTAACCAATCTACTTTATGCCACCATAGAGCACCAGCCCATGACACCTCCACAAATATAAGCCCGTAGTGAAATGCAACCGGGCCACATTTTTGTTCTCTGTTTAGCTGAGGAGTGCTTCAGTGGTATTCTTTTAACTTTTTATTTCGAATTCTTCAGCTACATTTTTAAAACTCAAGTTTTTGAGTATTAGTGATGAGGTGGAATCATGGAAACACTGCCATCGTTATCAGAATCAGCTACAAATAGTTGTCCATTATCCACGATCGAGGCAGACAACTTTCAGGTGGGGAGGAGGAGGTAAAACGTGAAAGGGAATCAATATTTACTGAGGGCCTACCAAGTGTCAGGCACGGAATCAAGTGTTTGCGTCCTTTTTCATTCATTCCTTCCTTTAATGAACACTTATCAAGCACTTACTGGGTGTTGGTACTATGTTCAATGGTAGAGATGTAGAATAAACAAGAGAGATACTGTCTTCACAGACCTTTCATCTGCTGGAAGAGGCAAATATTAAACAGCAGCATTCTCAGGGCATGAGAGCTCAGAGAGGAAAGCGCCCATGGCAAGGAGAGCCTCTGAAGGTGAGGCTTACCTGCCTGAGGCGGGACAGGGCAGTTGGGAAGGTCTCACAGGGGAGGTCTGGAGTCCACCTTGGGGCTTGAAGCATGGGTAGGAACTAGGCCAGCAGAGACACAGCAAGAGTCACAGGCACAAGAAGGGCATTTCCAAGGCCTCAGGGACAGTCTGACAAGTGTGTGTGCCACTGGCTGACACTGAGCGTGAGCACAGAGCTGGGGCAGGCTAGAGAGGGGGGTTAGGTCTTGTAAGTCACAATGTAAATTTTTTAATTATCCAAAGAAATAACAAGACGATGTTAAAGGAGTTTTAAGCAGGGAGCAGTAAGATAGGACATATCTTAGGAGCGTCACGAATCCTCATGACGGTCTTTCAGGGTAGATAAGTAGCATCTTTAGTTCATGAGTCTGAGGAAAGATGAGTGAGGTTAAGCAACTTTTATGAAATCACACAGCTGGAACGCAGTGGAGTTCTGGACAGAACTCAGGTCAGTGTGACTCTAAATCCCTTCCTCTTTCCACTACATCATCCTGTCTCTAAGGGAAAAAAAGCCTGCAAAAAATCCTTAAACCTCAATTTAGCTGTTCATTGACAAGTTTGTTTGTTTGTTTGTTTTAATCAAAATCAAGTGTGGAGTTGATCCCTGGCATCACTGAACATGTGAGTTTTTCCCTACCTGCTTGAATAAACAATATGGCCCTCTCAGGAAAAATGCAAACAATCCCGCCTACAAGACCTCAGCCCTGAGTGCAGAGTGCTGACTGGAAGGAACTCCGTGGCCCGAGGGCAGCCACCAGGCACAGGCTGCCCTTCAGGGCTGGATGGTGACCAGAGGCCTTTAGTCCAGCCACACTTCAAAACTCACCGTCCATGTGCCATCAAATGGTCACCCAACACACCTCAGGAAATGACAAGCTCACTACCCAGGCACAGCTTGTGGCATACTGAGATAGTCTGAGTATTCAAAAAAGACTCTCTATGAGAGACCAAATGAGCTTCAAACCCAGATAATTGTGGCAGATGTTCCTGTTGCCAGTTATTAACATATGCATGTACAAAACATCAGAATACGATGTTGCATGGTGAGACACTCCTGAGTGTTGTCACTTTCGCCTGACTCTGAAGAGTCAAATGAAGTCAATGCTTCCCATTTCCCCCAAAGAAATAGTGGAGTGGGAATGTCAAGTTCAAGGCTGCTGCTGCTGCTAACTCATTTCAGTCGTGTCCGACTCTGTGCGACCCCATAGACGGCAGCTCACCAGGCTCCCCCGTCCCTGGGATTCTCCAGGCAAGAACACTGGAGTAGGTTGCCATTTCCTTCTCCAATGCATGAAAGTGAAAAGTGAAAATGAAGTCGCTCAGTCATGTCCGACTCTTAGCGACTCCATGGACTGCAGCCTACCAGGCTCCTCTGTCCATGGGATTTTCCAGGCAAGAGTACTGGAGTGGAGTGCCATTGCAAGTTCAAGGCACATACAGTCTATTTCTCAGAAAAAACACCTTTGCTCACATACAATCTGGCAGCCTCTACCAGTGATTCTGGCTTGAGAGACTCAAAAACTAGGGACCCTAATACTGGCTCCTTGGTGGCTCAGTCGGTAAAAAATTCACCTACACTGCAGGAGCCCACCTGCAGTGCAGGAGACCTAGGTTCGATCCCTGGGTCGGGAAGATTCCCTGGAGAAGGAAACAGCAACCCGCTCCAGTATCCTTGCCTGGGAAACCCCATGGACAAAGGAGTTTGGTGGCCTACGGAGTCCATGGGGTCATAGAGTGGGCCATGCCTGAGTGCACACACACTACCGGCTTGGCCTCCACAAACCCACCTTCCACTCTGTCTTAGCGAGGACAGCACACCTGCTCGTCAGCGGGGAATGTGGAGAGCAAGCCGGCTGTGCGGGTGTCCAGTAAGTAAAGTTCTGGTCTCGGCGTCTCTGTCCAGCTGCCACGAGATGGTCGGCGCAGGGCCGTCTCGTGCCCCTCACATGGGCGGCCATGACACCACTTCCGTGTACATAAGGAAAGCAGCTTCTATATTGATTAGACCAAACCCGTGCACGGTCATTGAAAAGTAGGTGTTCTTCTTATAAGAATAAACTGAAATGCTAAAACTTAAGACCGAGTAAAAACTGATGGCAATTAATATTGGTAATGGTGAGAGAAGAAAGAAATTGGCAAACTGGCATAACCTTGTTTGAACCTGGCAGTTTCTATCCCAGTTTGAAATGTTTCTACCATCTGTCTCCTTAATTCCACTCCTAGTAATCCATCATTTTTATTCTAGCACAAGTATTTAGAGAGCTAACAATCAATAGAAGGGACTAAGTAAGAATGATAACCCATCCATTTATACCCAATACACTAAGACACTGTTTAAAATTCAAACAAATGTTTCAAAAGAAATAATAAAGTTCAAAATCTTAGGCGCTGGAACAGTGAAAGAAATGCAAAAACCAAAGCTGCCACTAGGAGCTGAAACGAAACAGTCCAGGAGTTTTCCAGAAACAGGGCTTATCAGAGCTGGGTGTGTACTGGATGGGACTGGAAGGGAAACCACGTGCTCTTGCTGGGGCGGCAGAGCGCTGCCCTGACAGAGGCGTGGAGCGGAAAACCATTAACTGTGCCTCAGAGACGCAAACAAGAAACTGGTCATCTGTCCAGCCTTTGCATATAAGAGATCAGAACCCCAGTACCTGCCATATATGAGTGTGGGGCCAAACTCCTGCTGTTCACATGGTTGGGAGTCTCAGGGCTAAAAACACGTACAGGAAAGTTGATCTGAACCAGGTGAAAGTTTATGAATCTGACGGGCAAACTCAACCACCACATCCAGATGCCTCATCGACTGGGGACCCAGTGGACTCCCACCAACAATCTCAGGTCGGGCATAAGCTCACTACAAGAGGAAAGTAAACACCAAGCCAGAGGATTTAAAGTAAGCTGACATCTCTACATAGAGCTGATTCACTTTGTTGTACAGCAAAAACTAACATTATAAAGCAATTATACCCCAAGGAGAAGGCAACGGCACCCCACTCCAGTACTCTTGCCTGGAAAATCCCATGGACGGAGGAACCTGGTAGGCTGCAGTCCACAGGGTCACACAGAGTCAGACACGACTGAAGCAACTTAGCAGCAGCAATTTAAAAAATTAATTAAGCTGATATTTCTAAGTCAATAAAAAAGGAAGAAATATTAACAGAACTCAGAAAATGGGCAAGAGAAATGATCTGACATTTCACTAGGTTGGAAATATGGTTGGAAAACAACCTCATGAAAAGACATACAATATCTTTAGCCATTTAAAATGCAAATTACAACTACAATGAGCTATCACTACATACTTAGTAACATGGTTAAAATAAAAAATAGTGGCAATGTCAAATGCTGGCAAGGACAGAAACTGCATTTTTCCTATGTGAAACAGTACAGGCAATTGCAACTGGCAAATAATTTGAAAGCTTCTTGTGAAACTAAATACATACATGTATATATTGTACAAAGGCACACATACACAAATGAGTACATGTAAAGACTGATTAAATCTGAATATGATATTTAATTAACAATCTTCTACACTTGTTGATTTTGAGCATGTTCAAAATTATCCAAGCCAGGCTTCAGCAATACGTGAACCATGAACTTTTAGATGTTCAAGCTGGTTTTAGAAAAGGTAGAGGAACCAGAGATCAAATTGCCAACATCTGCTAGATCATCGAAAAAGCAAGAGAGTTTCAGAAAGACATCTATTTCTGCCTTACTGACTATGCCAAAACCTTTGACTATGTGGATCACAATAAACTGTGGAAAATTCTGAAAGAGATGGGAATACCACCTGACCTGTCTCTTGAGAAATCTGTATGCAGGTCAGGAAGCAACAGTTACAACTGGACATGGAACAACAGACTGGTTCCAAATAGGAAAAGGAGTCCGTCAAGGCTGTATATTGTCACCCTGCTTATTTAACTTACATGCAGAGTACATCATGAGAAACCCAGGGCTGGATCAAGATTGCCGGGAGAAATATCAATAACTAGATATGCGGAAGACACCAACCTTATGGCAGAAAGTGAAGAAGAACTAAAAAGCCTCTTGATGAAAGTGAAAGAGGAGAGTGAAAAAGTTGGCTTAAAGCTCAGCTTTCAGAAAACTAAGATCATGGCATTCAGTCCCATCACCTCATGGCAAATAGATGGGGAAACAGTGGAAACAGAGACAGACTTTACTTGGGGGAGACTCCAAAATCACTGCAGCTGGTGACTGCAGCCATGAAATTAAAAAATGCTTACTCCTTGGAAGGAAATGCTTACTCCTTACTCCTTATGACCAAGCTAGACAGCATATGAAAAAGCAGAGACATTACTTTGCCAACAAAAGTCCATCTAGTCAAGGCTATGGTTTTTCCAGTAGTCATTTATGGACGAGAGAGTTGGACTGTAAAGAAGGCTGAGCGCCAAAGAATTGATGCTTTTAAACTGTGGTGTTGGAGAAGCCTCTTGAGAGTCCCTGGACTACAAGGAGATCCAACTAGTCCATCCTAAGGGAAATCAGTCCTGATGTTGAAGCTCGAAGTCCAATACTGTGGCCACCTGATGCGAAGGGCTGACTCATTTGAAAAGACTCTGATGCTGGGAAAGATTGAAAGTGGGAGGAGAAGGGGACGACAGAGGATGAGACTGTTGGATGGCATCACCGACTCAATGGACGTGGGTTTGAGTAAACCCCAGGAGTTGGTGATGGACAGGGAGGCCTGGCGTGCTGCAGACAATGGAGTCACAAAGAGTAGGACAGGCCTGAGCAACTGAACTGACCTGAACACATGTTGATCTCCTATAGTTATGTCGCACTGTGTACCATTAGACTAATTCATAAGACGCTGCCCTGAGGGAAGCTGAGTGGAGGGTACAGAGCACCCTGTGTACTAGTTCTGTAACCTGTTGTTGTTGCTCAGTTGCTCAACTGTGTCTGACTCTTTGCGACTCCATGGACTGCAGCCTGCCAGGCTCCTCTGTTCATGGGATTTCCCGGGCAAGAATACTGGAATAGGTCGCTGCCTCCTTTTCCAGGAGACCTTCCTGACCCAGGGATTGGACCTGCATCTCCTACACTGGCAGGTGGATTCTTTACCTCTGAGCCACCAGCGAAACCCTGCAACTTACTGTGAGTCTATAATAATTTTAAGATAAAAAGCTTTCAAAAATTAATGATGAGTATAAAATACATCATAAAATATGATATAATTTGTGAAAATACATTTTTAAAACCACAAATCAGAGTATATATGTTTATGAATAAAAATATAAGTAATAAAAATATCAAAACACCAATAGCAAGGAGACATACAGCTTTAGGGCAATGTTACCTCTGGGAATAAATTCTAAGATGACTTCATCTTTAACTGTAATATTTAAAATTTTTTTTATCTGTTTTTTTTTGGGGGGGGGTGCTGTTTGTCCACCTGATGTAGAGAGTTGACTCATTTGAAAAGACCCTGATGCTGGGAAAGATTGAAGGCTGGAGGAGAAGGGGACATCAGAGAATGAGATGGTTGGATGGCATCACTAACACATGGACATTGGTTTGGGTGGACTCCAGGAGTTGGTGATGGACAAAGAGGCCTGGCGTGCTGCGGTTCTTGGGCTCACAGAGTCAGACACGATTGAGAGACTGAATTGAACTGAACTGATGCAGCATTCAGGATCTTAGTTCCCTGACCAGGGATCAAACCCAAGCTCACAGCAGTGAAATTGCTGAGTCCTAACCACTAGACCACCAGGGGATTTCCATGTAATATTTTAATTTTTAAAAAAGAATTTGGAGAAATTGTCAGCATGTACTATATAAACAGTATAGGTAAATGAAAACTTGTTAAATTACTCTTTACTACTCTGAATGTCTTAAGGTTTTCTAAATTAAAACAAAAATATACATACAAAGAGGTTCATTGAAGCATTATGATCTGTAATAACCAGACTGGTAACAATCTAATTATGTATCAACAAGGGGACAGCTAACTAAATAGCTTTAGATATAGTTGTGCAAAGAATACAAAGCAAACCAGGAGTTGGTGATGGACAAAGAGGCCTGGCGTGCTGCGGTTCTTGGGCTCACAGAGTCAGACACGATTGAGAGACTGAATTGAACTGAACTGATGCAGCATTCAGGATCTTAGTTCCCTGACCAGGGATCAAACCCAAGCTCACAGCAGTGAAATTGCTGAGTCCTAACCACTAGACCACCAGGGGATTTCCATGTAATATTTTAATTTTTAAAAAAGAATTTGGAGAAATTGTCAGCATGTACTATATAAACAGTATAGGTAAATGAAAACTTGTTAAATTACTCTTTACTACTCTGAATGTCTTAAGGTTTTCTAAATTAAAACAAAAATATACATACAAAGAGGTTCATTGAAGCATTATGATCTGTAATAACCAGACTGGTAACAATCTAATTATGTATCAACAAGGGGACAGCTAACTAAATGCTTTAGATATAGTTGTGCAAAGAATACAAAGCAACCATTAAAAAGAATGAAAGGGATATGTGCTCTTAGGAAAATATACCAAATACACTAGGAAGTGGGGGGAAAAGTGAACTGGAAAATAACACATACAGTATTATCACAACATTTTGTTTTTAAAAAATCAATATAAATATATATGAACACTATATATATGAAATATATATATATGTGAATCCAACAAAAAACTTGTTTTACTTCTGAAAGTTGAAATTTTTTTCTTACTGAGAAATGTAGGATGACATGTAACATCCTATTTCCTATTTATTAGATACCCAAGCAAGAATAGTGGAGTGGGTAGCCATGCCCTCCTCCAGGGGATCTTCCCGACGCAGGGACTGAACCCAGGTCTACTGCATTGCAGGCGGATTCTTTACCATCTTTGTCATCAGGGAAACATCCTATTAGTTTCACGTGTATGGCATAATGATTCTTTATTTATATACAATGCAAAACGATGTCCACCATGTTGAATTAACATACATTGCCACGTGTAGCTACAAACTTTTTTCTTGTAGTAAGAATGTTTAACTACTCTTTTGAATATATAATACCGTATTACAAACAATAGGCACCATGCTTCATTATATCACCAGAACTCATTTACTTCATAACTGGTAGTTTGTACCTTTTGACCTATTACATCAATTTCATTTGCCCTTATCCCCTGCGTCTGGCAACCACCAACCTACTGTCTGTTATCTATGCAGATCAGGAGTTTTTTGTTTTGCTTTGTTTTAGTTCCATATAAAAATAAGATCATACAGTATTTGTTTTTCTCTGTCTAACATATTTCATTTAGCACAATGCCCTCAAGGTCCATCCAGTTCAGTTCAGTCACTCAGTCATGGCCGACTCTTTGCGACCCCATGAAATGCAGCACACCAGGCCTCCCTGTGCATCACCAACTGCTGGAGTTTACCCAGACCCATGTCCATTGAGTCGGTGATGCCATCCAACAATCTCATCCTCTGTCATCCCCTTCTCCACTGCCCTCAATCTTTCCCAGCATCACAGTCTTTTCAAATGAGTTAGCTCTTCGCATGAGGTGGCCAAAGTACTGGACTTTCAGCTTCAACATCAGTTCTTCCAATGAACACTCTGGACTGATCTGCTTTAGGATGGACTGGTTGGATTTCCTTGCAGTCCAAGCAACTCTCAAGAGTCTTCTCCAACACCACAGTTCAAAAGCATCAATTCTTCGGTGCTCAGCTTTCTTCACAGTCCAACTCTCACATCCATACATGACCACAGGAAAAACCATAGCCTTGACTAGACGGACCTTTATGGACAAAGTAATGTCTCTGCTTTTTAATATGCTATCTAGGTTGGTCATAACTTCCCTTCCAAGGAGTAAATGTCTTAATTTCATGGCTGCAGTCACTGTCTGCAGTGATTTTGGAGTCCCCCAAAATAAAGTCTGACACTGTTTCTACTGTTTCCCCATCTATTTCCCATGAGGTGATGGGAATGGATGCCATGATCTTAGTTTTCTGAATGCTGAGCTTTAAGCCAACTTTTTCACTCTCCTCTCTCACTTTTATCAAGAGGGTCTTTAGTTCTTCACTTTCTGCTATAAGGGTGGTGTCATCTGCATATCTGAAGTTACTGATATTTCTCCCGGCAATCTTGATCCAGCCCTGGGTTTCTCATGATGTACTCTGCATAGAAGTTAAATAAGCAGGGTGACAATATACAGCCTTGACGGACTCCTTTTCCTATTTGGAACCAGTCTGTTGTTCCATGTCTAGTTCTACGTGTTGCTTCCTGACCTGCATACAGGTTTCCCAAGAGGCAGGTCAGGTGGTCTGGTATTCCCATCTCTTTCAGAATTTTCCACAGTTTATTGTGATCCACATAGTCAAAGGCTTTGGCATAGTCAATAAAGCAGAAATAGATGTATTTCTGAAACTCTATTGCTTTTTTGATGATCCAGCGGAAGTTGGTAATTTTATCTCTGGTTCCTCTACCTTCTCTAAAACTAGCTTGAACATCTGGAAGTTCATGGTTCACGTATCTAAAGCCTGGCTTGGAGAATTTTGAGCATTACTTTATTAGCGAGTGAGATGAGTGCAGTTGTGTGGTTGCATGTGCAATTTGAGCATTCTTTGGCATTGCCTTTCTTTGGAATTGGAATGAAAACTGACCTTTTCCAGTCCTGTGGCCACTGCTGAGTTTTCCAAATGTGCTGACATATTGAGCTCAATAAAGGACAGAAATAATATGGACCTAACAGAAACAGAAGATATTAAGAAGAGATGCCAAGAATACACAGAAGAACTGTACAAAAAAGATCTTCATGACCAAGATAATCACAATGGTGTGATCACTCACCTAGAGCCAGACATCCTGTAATGTGAAGTCAAGTGGGCCTTAGAAAGCATCACGATGAACAAAGCACCCCTAGGAAACACCCGTCACCTGCCCCGATATCTTATACCACGCTAAAGGCCTACTTAGCTGAGTTCCTTTGACCTAGCACATTATGTCTGGATTTTAACAAAAAGTAGCAAGACATACTGAAAGCCAAAAAACACAGTCTAAAGAGACAGAGACAGACCTAGATACGGCAGGGATGCTGGAATTATCAGACCATAAATTTTTTAAAATATGATTCATATGCTAAGGGTTCTAATGGATAAAATAGACAGCAAGCAAGAACAGACAGGAAATGTAAGCAGAGATGGAAATTCTTAGAAAGAACTGAAAAGAAATGTTAGAGATCAAAAATACTGTAACTAAAATAAAGAATGCCTTTGATGGGCTCCATAGTGGACAGGATATGGCAGGGGAAAGCATTTCTGAGCTTGGGAACATGTCAGTAGACATCTTCAAAACTGAAAAGCAAAGAGAAAAAGACCAAAAATTAAAGTAAAACAGGATGTCCAAGGACTGTGCAACAACTACAAAAGGTGTAACAAATATGAAATGGGAATAACAGAAGGAAAAGAAGAGAAAAAAATGGAAGAAGTATTTGAAGCAATAATGACAGATAATTTCCCCCAAATTCATATCAGACACCAAACCACAGCGAGTGGAAACTCAGTAAACACAAAGCAAGATAATGAAAAGAAACATTAAAAAAAAAAAAAAA